>CAJHQP010008605.1:0-26181 GCA_905132765.1 Moricandia arvensis | reverse complement strand
ACCTACAAGACGCAACCTGTCTTCAAGGATCCGGATGTTGGAATGTTCTAGTATTGATCAACAGTATAGTCATGCCTGTAGACATCTGCATCAACTCCAGAACTTCTTTGGTACATTGGCCTGAACATCATCGACCATGCCACCTCCATGAGGTGTCTGTTCTTTCTTTCGGCCACACCATTTTGTTGAGGTGTGTAAGGGCAACTTGTTTGATGGAGGATGTCATGTTGCGATAGGTGTTGCTTGAATGCTTGGCTAGTGTATTCCCCTCCATTATCTGATCTAAAAATTTCAACTTGGCATTAAACTGGTTAGTCACATAGTTTTGAAAATTTCTAAATGCATCAAGAACCCTATCTTTAGATGGAATCAAGGTTATCCAGGTGTATTTAGACTTCTCATCTAAGAATGTTACAAATACTTGTGATTCTCTCTAGATAAGCAAGGTGCAGTCCAAACATCAGAGTGAATCAAATCAAAGCAATGCTCATAGATGGTTGACGATTTATGAAACACAGTCTTACAATGCTTGCCTAAAATACAAGCTTCACAATCATTATTTTCAAAACAAAACACCTGGAACCATTAAGTTTAAAGCTCTAACATGAGGGTGCCTAGTCTAGCATGCCACAAATCATTCTTATTTAAAACAGAAGGCAGAAGCAGAAGTAACGAGCATTTATGATCAGGCACAGAACTAAGCTCTTCAAGCATATAAAGATCTCCTTTGGTTACTCCTTGCCCAATCAATCGGCTGCTCTCAATATCCTGAAACTTGGACATCATTAGGACTAAATATGACATCACATGTCCATTAGCCGGTTCTATATCTCTAATAAGACTAGTATCACTAATCATATGATGAGATGCACCAGAGTCTTACTATCAGAAGGTTTAGACATGTTATGAGCAGTATGAGAATGACCAATCATCCTAGAATCAGTGTGAAGGCTATCCAGTTGTTCAACAATACTAGCAACCCTATATGCACCAATGAATACCCTTTGATATTACCAAGAGTGTTACCATTATCTTGAGCATTTTGATGAGAGCATCCATCTCAGACCGGCGGATTGAACTCATGCTCATTGAGACGTGGCTGGTGGGCAGTGTAGGTCACCAGGGCCTTACTCTCACCTCCTTCACGCCCTTCTGTCTCATTTCCCTTGGTTGAATTTCCAGCACCCGTTTGATCACTTGTTCTATAGGTCACATTAGCTCTTCCATCCCTCTCCTTCATGAACTTGGCCGGCTTGAGGTGAGGATGGAGTATCCAGCATTGGCTCTTCTTATGACCATGCTCTTGCAATGATCACAGTTTCCATTGAACCTCCTGTCTTCAAAGTTCCCAGCACCTCTCCTATCTTCATACTCTGGACTCGGTTAGCTTGAGGCACCTCGGCTGGTTTGCAAGAGTAAGCTCCCCCTTTCCTCCAAATAGTCCCAAGGACCCTTGTTCCTTCTGGATTTGAGCACAAACTTCTTCAAGAGTAGGGAGCTTCTCGGATCTAAGGATATGTTTGATCAGATCATTGTAGGTAGTGTTGAGTGTGAGTAGGAGCCCAAAGACCTTGTCTTGCTCACGCCTCTCATTCAACTCATCCGGATCTGTAGTGCTAGGCCTTAGCATCTCAAGTTCAGACCATAAAGCCCGGAACTTTCCCAAGTGTTTAGTAAACTCCATGTCTTCTTGAGCTAAGCTGTTGATAGCCCTCTTGATCTCAAACACTCGTGTGAGGTTTGAGATGTTTCCATACACCTTTTGAAGAGTATCCCATAGATCTTTTGCCTTCTCACAGTAGCTGTAGGCCTCCAAGATCGATGGATCCAGAGAGCTCTGGAGGATGGACATCACCATATTATCCTCCTGGATCCACTTAAGTTCATCACAAACCACCACTTCTTTGTCGCCTTCACGAGTAATGAGCTTCGGAGCTTTGTCTTCAAGAACATGGTTCCAAAGGCCCTTACTTCCCACGGCTGTCTTCACCACACGAGACCAAAGAAGGTAGTTTCCACCTTTGAGAGTAACCGGAATGACAGTAGTCTTCATACTCTCCATTTTGAATCAAAAAGGTTGAACCTTTCACTTTATGAACGGAAAGGTTGAGACTTTGAGCAAGAACAGATCAAAAGAACCCAGATTCGAGAGAACCTGGCTCTGATACCATGAAAGATTGATAGAGATTAAGAGAATAGGACGAGAATAAGAGACTTAGAGAGAGATTTAGACTAAAGAAGAAGAGACTCGACGAGAAAGACTAGAAACCATTGAGAGAGACTAAGAAAGGAGACTGAAGATTTCGTGTTATTGATTAATGAACAGAGGTTACAAATATATAGAGGAAGAGTAAAGCCCTACAACGGATACAGGATAAGGTTTCTGGATAAGCTTTTTCAACAGGCGTGTGGAGTCAAAGACCAAAGAGCGTCCCGTTTGAATTCTTGTGGCTGGAAAGCTTCACACGCGAGATTCCTTTGGCATCTTGACCAGATGCTCTTCCAGCACGAGCCAGCCTGTCAAACGCGCGCCTCAGTCAAGCTTGGTCCGCTTGGTAACTAGTAAGAGTAACTCTGGGTCGAGTTACTCTTACCCAGGTAACTTTCCTCGTCCGCGGTAAACTTCTTCACCCACTTGTACGGCCAAGTTGTACGGCCTGTACGGCCTAGTTGTACGGACATGTACGGACTGATCCAAACCATTTCCTCTCCTCTTCATAAGCCTTCCTCTACCATATTAAGACCTCTGTTCAACAAGGAAGTCAACAACTGGATATTGCACTTTCATTGGAGGTAACTTGGTAACTTGGAAGAGCAAGAAACAGAAGATTGTGTCATGTTCTAGCGCTGAAGCAGAATATAGGGCAATGAGGAAGCTCACCAGTGAGCTGATCTGGATCAGAAACCTTCTAAGTGACTTGGGTATAGAGACTACAACTCCCATCACTATGCATTGTGACAACCAGGCAGCAATTCACATAGCATCCAACAGTGTGTTTCATGAAAGGACTAAGCACATTGAGGTAGATTGCCATAAGGTCAGACAAGCTGTGGAACAACAAATCATCTTGCCATATTACACGAGAAATGAGGATCAGTTAGCAGATATCTTCACCAAGGCAGCTAGCACCAAGGTCTGTGAGTTCATTCATTCAAAATTGGGACTCATAGACCTCACCTCTCACTAACTCTCCTTGCATGGAGACCTCTACTCTTTTTCCTTGATGTGTTTTTCTCCCACTGGGTTTTACACATTAAGGTTTTAATGAGGAGGTTCTTCATGCTTCCAAGCTTGACCAGTCCCTATGGTCAAGCTTGAGGGGGAGTATTGAGAGGAAGAACCAGAAGAGAGGAAGTTAGAATGATCAGAGTAGACAAAGAAGAGAAAAAAATCAGATACTTGTGGAACAAGGCATTCCGTACAGACTTGATATTCAAGGCACTCAAGGTGAGACCTAACTTGACTTGGAAGACAAGTTACTCATTTGCCTGGTTCCAGAGACAAAGGAATACTTATTTAAATAGTATTCAGGTCAGCAGAGAAGGGGAGAGACGTTGGAGAAGGTGGTCACATGCTGAGTTAAGTTTGAATTCAAACAATGGACCTGTCCCTTTCTGTTGGTCTGGACGAGCCTGCCTTGTCTTCTTATGGCATAAAGCTTCCTTGTCTTCTTATGGCAGAAGGCCAGAACCTTATTTTATTCTTTTATGTCTTTTGCCTTGTTTATTTATAGAATGTACCTAGGAACTATTCTAAGCAAGGAGAATCACTCCTCTCTTTCTCAGTTTACTCTCCCATCTCTCCTCTCTACGAAATCACTCTCTCTCTCTCTCTTCCTTCTGTGTTCTTCATGTTCTTGCTGTTCTTCAGCCTAATCTCCTCTAAACTCACTTAAACTTACAACTGATGGACAAACTGAAGTAGTTAATAGAGCTCTAGTAACACTCCTGCGTGCATTCATTAGGATGAACTTAAGAACTTGGGAAGAATATTTACCACACTGTGAATTTGCATACAATCATGCCATGCATTCTGCTTCTAAGTATTCACCTTTTGAAATTGTTTATGGGTTCAATCCCACCTCTCCTTTGGATCTAATGCCTTTACCTCAGTGTGAAAGGGTCAGTTTAGATGGTAAGAAGAAAGCAGAGATTGTCCACCAAATCCATGAGAAGGCTAGACACAACATTGAGCAGAAAACCAAGCTCTATGAGAAGCAAGCCAACAAGGGGAGACGTGTGAGAACCTTTGAAGTAGGTGACCAAGTTTAGTTCACCTGAGGAAGGATAGGTTCCCCAACAAGAGAAAGTCCAAGCTGATGCCAAGGGTTGATGGACTTTTCGAGATCATCCACAAGATCAATGACAATGCCTACAAACTTGATCTCCAAGGTAAGTATGATGTATCAAATAGCTTCAATGTCACTGACTTGGCTCCTTTTGCTGTAGATGAACCTGATTGAGGACAAATCCTTTTCAAGAGGGAGGGGATGATGTGATCATGGACCGGATCACTAAGGAGAACAAGGAGAGTCTAGATGAGCCACATGAGGCCACATTGCACCAGCAGCCTGGTGATGATGCTCTAGCCATTCTAGAAGGTCCCATGACTCGTTCCAGAGTCAAAAAACTTAAAGAGAATGTTGTTGGATTACTCACTTCACATCCACAACAAGAAGAAAGTATTGGACAAGGTTTAATCCGAGATGTCTTGATCACCATTCAAGCCATCTCTACATCAAGCTGAGTTAGTGTCTAGGCAAGACACTTGGTGCGTGCTCTTTTCCTTGCTTTTGGTTTTGTCCCACGAGGTTTTCCGGAGGAAGGTTTTTAACGAGGCCACAACTTTCTTACACATCAATTAGGCTCTATCTCGGCCCAAGACTAAAGAAGTATTCACATTTTAGCTTATGTTATTTTTAAAGCTATAATTTTCATTTTTTTTTATTTTCGAAACCCTCGAGAGCATGTTCTCTGGTTTCTAATATTTAAAGGGTTCTCTAAACCCTATTGTACTCAAGCAACCTTTTATTCAACAAGTTATTTTCTCTCTTGACGGCTCTCTCTCTCTCTAGAAGTTGTCGAGTTCTGGTGTGTAGTATCCAGAGACCTTAAGGGTGTTTACTTGGTGTGTCATATCCAAGCTAATCATCTAGGAGTATCAAGAGTCCTTATCATCCCTCTTGTGTCACCATTCATCCCACAACTTGAAGAACTTGAGTCCCTGATTCGTTCTTGCAAGGATCTATCCATCCCAATCAACCAAAGAGCATCTTAGGGCGCATCATGATGCCAAGGGTTGATGGACCTTTCGAGATCATCCACAAGATCAATGACAATGCCTACAAGCTCGATCTCCAGGTAAGTACGATGTATCAAATAGCTTCAATGTCACTGACTTGTCCCCTTTTGTTGTAGATGAACCTGATTTGAGGACAAATCCTTTTCAAGAGGGAGGGATGATGTGATCATGGACCGGATCACTAAGGAGAACAAGGAGAGTCTAGATGAGCCACATGAAGCCACATTGCACCAGCAGCCTGGTGATGATGCTTTGGCCATTCCTGAAGGTCCATGACTCGTTTCAGAGTCAAGAAACTTAAGGAGAATGTTGTTGGATTACTCACTTCACATCCACAACAAGAAGAAATTCTTGGACAAGGTTTGATCCGAGATGTCTTGATAACCATTCAAGCCATCTCTACATCAAGCTGAGTTAGTGTCTAGGCAAGACATGGGGTGCGTGCTCTTTTCCTTGCTTTTGGTTTTGTCACACGAGGTTTTCCGGAGGAAGTTTTTAACGAGGCCACAACTTGTCTTCACATCACTTAGGCTCTATCTCGGCCCAAGAATAAAGAAGTATTCACATTTTTAGCTTATGTTATTTTAAAACTATAGTTTCCATTTTTCTTATTTTCAAAACCCTAGAGTGTATGTTCTCTGGTTTCTCTTATTTAAAGGGTTCTTCTAACCCTATTGTATCATCAAGCAACCTTTTATTCAACGAGTTATTTTCTCTCTTGACGGCTCTCTCTAGAAAGTTGTCGAGTTCTGGTGTGTAGTATCCAGAGACCATAAGGGTGTTTACTTGGTGTGTCATATCCAAGCTAATCATCTAGGAGTATCAAGAATCTTATCATCCCTCTTGTGTCACCATTCATCCCACAACCTTGAAGAACTTGAGTCCCTGATTCGTTCTTGCAAGGATCTATCCATCCCAATCAACCAAAGAGCATCCTAGGGGCGCATCATGATGCCAAGGGTTGATGGACCTTTCGAGATCATCCACAAGATCAATGACAATGCCTACAAGCTCGATCTCCAAGGTAAGTACGATGTATCAAATAGCTTCAATGTCACTGACTTGTCCCCTTTTGTTGTAGATGAACCTGATTTGAGGACAAATCCTTTTCAAGAGGGAGGGGATGATGTGATCATGGACCGGATCACTAAGGAGAACAAGGAGAGTCTAGATGAGCCACATGAAGCCACATTGCACCAGCAGCCTGGTGATGATGCTTTGGCCATTCCTGAAGGTCCCATGACTCGTTCCAGAGTCAAGAAACTTAAGGAGAATGTTGTTGGATTACTCACTTCACATCCACAACAAGAAGAAATTCTTGGACAAGGTTTGATCCGAGATGTCTTGATAACCATTCAAGCCATCTCTACATCAAGCTGAGTTAGTGTCTAGGCAAGACATGGGGTGCGTGCTCTTTTCCTTGCTTTTGGTTTTGTCACACGAGGTTTTCCGGAGGAAGTTTTTAACGAGGCCACAACTTGTCTTCACATCACTTAGGCTCTATCTCGGCCCAAGAATAAAGAAGTATTCACATTTTTAGCTTATGTTATTTTAAAACTATAGTTTCCATTTTTCTTATTTTCAAAACCCTAGAGTGTATGTTCTCTGGTTTCTCTTATTTAAAGGGTTCTTCTAACCCTATTGTATCATCAAGCAACCTTTTATTCAACGAGTTATTTTCTCTCTTGACGGCTCTCTCTAGAAAGTTGTCGAGTTCTGGTGTGTAGTATCCAGAGACCATAAGGGTGTTTACTTGGTGTGTCATATCCAATCTAATCATCTAGGAGTATCAAGAATCTTATCATCCCTCTTGTGTCACCATTCATCCCACAACCTTGAAGAACTTGAGTCCCTGATTCGTTCTTGCAAGGATCTATCCATCCCAATCAACCAAAGAGCATCCTAGGGGCGCATCATGATGCCAAGGGTTGATGGACCTTTCGAGATCATCCACAAGATCAATGACAATGCCTACAAGCTTGTTCTCCAAGGTAAGTACGATGTATCAAATAGCTTCAATGTCACTGACTTGTCCCCTTTTGTTGTAGATGAACCTGATTTGAGGACAAATCCTTTTCAAGAGGGAGGGGATGATGTGATCATGGACCGGATCACTAAGGAGAACAAGGAGAGTCTAGATGAGCCACATGAAGCCACATTACACCAGCAGCCTGGTGATGATGCTCTAGCCATTCCTGAAGGTCCCATGACTCGTTCCAGAGTCAAGAAACTTAAGGAGAATGTTGTTGGATTACTCACTTCACATCCACAACAAGAAGAAAGTCTTGGACAAGGTTTGATCCGAGATGTCTTGATCACCATTCAAGACATCTCTACATCAGATGAGTTAGTGTCTAGGCAAGACATGGGGTGCGTGCTGTTTTCCTTGCTTTTGGTTTTGTCCCATGAGGTTTTCCGGAGGAAGGTTTTTAACGAGGCCACAACTTGTCTTCACATCACTTAGGCTCTATCTCGTCCCAAGAATAAAGAAGTATTCACATTTTTAGCTTATGTTATTTTAAAACTACAGTTTCCATTTTTCTTATTTTCGAAACCCTAGAGAGTATGTTCTCTGGTTTCTCTTATTTAAAGGGTTCTTCTAACCCTATTGTATCATCAAGAAACCTTTTATTCAACGAGTTATTTTCTCTCTTGACGGCTCTCTCTAGAAAGTTGTCGAGTTCTGGTGTGTAATATCCAGAGACCTTAAGGGTGTTTACTTGGTGTGTCATATCCAAGATATTCATCTAGGAGTATCAAGAGTCTTATCATCCCTCTTGTGTTACCAATCGATCCACAACCTTGAAGAACTTGAGTCCCTGATTCGTTCTAGAAAGGATCTATCCAACCCCATCAACCAAAGAGCATCCTAGGGACGCATCAAGTGTGTTTGGCGTTCTGGGTTTTGTCAAGACTTTCTGATGAAGACAACCAATCTCAACAGTGAAATAAAGCAAAGATCTAGTGCTTCAGTGAAGACTGAAGAGGAAAATGGTGGAATCTGGATCTGGTCCAGATGGGCAAAGGCAGCTTTGGGAATCTGGATGCTGTGGAGAAGTCATGTAAAGGAGAAATCTTTAAGAGAAATGGCTACAAAAGAAGGTCAGGCATGGAATCTGAAGTATGAAGAAAGAGCTGTTCGAGAAATCAGTACAAGGGGTGAGATTGTAACAGCTTATGGGAGTAGATCCAATCCGAGAAAAAGAAAGGAAGAATTCCAGAAGATTGTTCAGCATACACATGAGATGTGCAAGAAGAACAAGAAACAAACTTTGATTTGGAACGGTGCAAGATGCAAGAAGGGAAGGCTGAGGAGACTTTCCATGACTTGGATCAGAAGGAAAAAGACTCACAGGAAGAGTAGAAAGGCTGGTCAGTTAAAAGGAGATATGGAGGTCAAAATGGCCAAGAAAGCTGTGGAACAGATGATTAGAGGAGAGTGCTCTTACTCTGCCTACATGGGTAGCTCAGTGGAGAAGAAAGTGGATATGAGACATCAGGAGACAACAGGAGCTGATAGTTTTGTTACCAGGAAGGAATTGGAAGGATACATAAAGGAAATCCAAGCCTTGGTCAATGCCAAGAAGCTCAGCAGACAGTCCAATGCTAATGAAGAGATCACTAAGCCTATCATCATTGTCTCTGGAGCAACGCATCACATGATCAGTGATAGGGGCTTGATGAGTGACATTAAAGCCACTACAGGAAGTGTCAAGATAGCCAATGGTGTCAGATTCCAATAGAGGGGATAGGAAACTTGAAACTGTTTGAGGATGCTGAAAAAATAATCCCTCTTGATCATGAGGGGGGGGGGAGTGAATCTGAATCAAGTGTGCAAGAGCAGCACGAAGAGGATTCAGGACATCATGATCAAGATGTGGCTCAGTCAAGTGAAGATGAGCAGGAAGAATATCATGACCCAGAGGAGGTTAATGATACAGAAGCAGAGGATCAGACTCAAGTTCAGCCATTGCTGAGGAGTGAAAGGTTGAAGAATAGGATGCCAGAAACAGAAACTTAAGAAGAAGTTCAGCCTCTGCGAAGAAGCACTAGGGAGAGAAAGGATCCTTCCAACTGGGTAAACACGAGAGTGTACTACAATGCCCAGGCTGTGAAGCATCCTTCTCAAGCTGTGTGTTCCTTTGCAGAGTATCCAGAAGAACACATGGTGTTTATGTGTAATCTGGATGAAAGTTACATTCCAAGATCCTATGAGGAAGCTATGAAGAACAAGGAATGGAGAGAGTCAGTGGGCAGTGAAAGGGATGCAATGATCAAGAATGACACTTGGTATGAGAGTGAACTACCAGAAGGGAAGAAGGCTGTGACTAGTAGATGGATCTTTACAATCAAGTATCTGGCAAATGGAAAGGTTGATAGGAAGAAGACCAGATTGGTAGCAACAGGGTTTACACAAACCTATGGAGAAGATTACATTGACACATTTGCTCCTGTTGTGATGTGATCATGGACCGGATCACTAAGGAGAACAAGGAGAGTCTAGATGAGCCACATGAAGCCACATTGCACCAGCAGCCTGGTGATGATGCTCTAGCCATTCCTGAAGGTCCCATGACTCTTTCCAGAGTCAAGAAGCTTAAAGAGAATGTTGTTGGATTACTCACTTCACATCCACAACAAGAAAGTCTTGGACAAGGTCTGATCCGAGATGTCTTGATCACCATTCAAGCCATCTCTACATCAAGCTGAGTTAGTGTCTAGGCAAGACATGGGGTGCGTGCTCTTTTCCTTGCTTTTGGTTTTGTCCCACGAGGTTTTCCGGAGGAAGGTTTTTAACGAGGTCACAACTTGTCTTCACATCACTTAGGCCCTATCTCGGTCCAAGGCTAAAGAAGTTTACATTTTATTTCATTTTAACGCTTATGTTAAACTTAAACTATAGTTTTCTTTTTACTTATTTCTGAAACCCTAGAGAGCATGTTCTCTGGTTTCTCCTTATTTAAACGGGTCTCTAAACCCTATTGTACTCAAGCATCTTTTAATCAATGAGTTATCTTTCTCTCTTGATGGCTCTCTCTCTAGAATAGTTGTCGAGTTTCTTCTGGTGTGTAGTATCCAGGAACCTAAGGATGTTTACTTGGTATGTCATATCCGAGTTATTCATCTAGGAGTATCAAGAGATCTTATCATCCCTCTTGTGTCACCAATCGATCCACAACCTCGAAGAACTTGAGTCTCTGATTCGTTCTTGCAAGGATCTATCCATCCCCATCAACTAAAGAGCATCCTAGGGACGCATCAAGTGGTATCAGAGCAACTTTGGTTGGGAAGTACTCGTTTTCTCTCTTGCTCTTTTTGTTTCATCCGTGTTTCATCTCTATCATCTTGAATAAGCAGTAGAACTAATCTGTTTAGGGCTGCTCGAGTTTCATAAGAGATTAGACAAGGTTTTTAAACTTTTCCTTTTTGCTTTGCGGAAGCCCTAGAGAGAGAAACCCTAGCCGCATAAGTCCTTACTCCTTAGATCACTTTGTTTCATCTGTTAATCTTGTTAATCACCTTGAACACGAGTAGATTAAGGTTGTTTAGGGTGCTAGAAAAGCTTAGACAAGATTTGAAGAATTTCCTTTTTGCTAGAAATCGGCAACCTTAATCTCTTTTTTTGCTTGTAGCCGATTATCCTTTTTACTTTTGTCTTGCAGAAGAAGCTTTCATTTGTTTAATCCTTTTTCCTTTTTGCTTGTCTTGTTACCTAGAAACTTTTTACTGGTTATATTGTTTACCTTTGTGCAGGAAGCATGGGATCCGAGTCTGAAGAAGAAGCTGAACTCGTCAGGAAGAACAAGCTACTCATGGAAGCCATGACTGCTCAACTGAACCAGAACATGGTAGCAACCATGACCGAGATGATGAGGACCAACCTCAGTGACATCCGGAGAGATCTCAGAGAAGAAGTCAGAAGAGCTACTAGTCAAGTTCCAAACCGAGAGACTAGGAGAGAAGAGAGACCTCATGCAACTCGCCAAGAGCATTCTGGTTATGAGGAGACTGACGATGAGTATGAACAACTCAGTTTATCCTCAAGACAAAGCCAAAGAAGACATAGGCGTGGACATGAAGGAAGGACAAACCAGAGAGATGATCTTGCTGGCTTAAAGATCAAGATACCCCCATTCCATGGCAAAGCTGATCCGGATGCCTACCTTGAGTGGGAGAAGAAGATTGAGTTGGTCTTTCAGTGTAAGCAGTACACAAACCACAAGAAGATTCAGATTGCTGCTACTGAATTCTATGACTATGCTCTAAGCTGGTGGGATCAGTACATCACAACTCGTAGAAGTAATGGAGAAGAACCAGTAGAGACTTGGACAGAGATGAAGTCTATCATGCGCAAGAGGTTTGTTCCAAGTCATTACCACAGACACTTGCACCACAGGCCCATGCAGCTTACTCAAGGTTCAAGATCAGCGGAGGAGTACTAAAGATTTAATAAACTCTGGTTGTGTAAGTGAGAGGAACCCCAGTGGGGAAGATGAGAGCTTTACAAGGTCGGATGAGAGTGAGCTGATGAGAGAGAGAGTAAACGAGAGAGTATAGAGTTTAAGGAGACTAGAGAGAGATTAGAGAGAGACTAAGAGATTTGTGAAGAGAAAGGGGAGAACCCCTTTTCTGCTTATCATTTACCATCAACATACAAGGGTATATATAGATAAAGAGAGCAACAATTAGGGTTTACAAGGTTTGAAATGAGTGAACCAGAAGCTCTACACGTTCTGGATACAGCCTGGCTGGTCAAGGGTGAACTTGGCTGAGAATAGGCCACCATGGTCCATGTATCTGTCCAGTCAACCGTCTAGGTTCATAGTCCAAGCTCCCCTTCCTTTCCAGCCTGTAAAGGCATAAACCTTATCCTCAGCAAGCAGCATCTCGCAGATCCTTCCCAAGATGCCATTCTGATCCCATCTTCTTCTCCAAACCATCCGAGACTCTTTCTTCACCATTGAAGCTTCTCTGTGACTTGGGATGCAAGGTAAGACCTAGGATTGTACGGATTTAGGGTTTGGTCCGTACAACTTGACCCGGTTTTTGCACAAACCTAAAATAACTTCAAATGGTCGAGAATAAAGTTTTCCCGGGTTGGCCCGTCCGTACAGGCCGTACAGTCCGTACGGCCGTACAGTACGGATGACCCGAACTTTGCACATCGACCCATTTGATCCCAAATGGTGCGATCTGGATCAGCCTCAACTTCATGGATTTGAAGCTCGTGTGTTCACTAGCAAATTCTCTGCTTATGGTTTGTTTCAATGAGCCAAAGAAGGAGATTAATGGCTTGCACCAATTGAAGCAGCATGATAATAGAAGATCGATGGAGCAGAGCATTACATGGACTAAGGATAATCTTCTCACGTTCTACATGGATCAGAAAGAGAGCAAGGACGTGGTGGACTTGTTCATGGACAAGCCCAAGAAGATGTTTGCTGAAAATAGGCCTTTCAAGCCCAAGAAGTGGAAAGATAAACCAGCTTGGTTTAGGCTGGCCGATTTCCTTATCTCAAGTGTATTTCTGATTTCTTGTAATTCTAAACCAAGTAGGATTAGGTTTTCGTTTTAATAAACCCATTAGGAATAGGATTAGGGTTAGGGTTTTATAAACCAATTAGAAATAGGTTTTGGTTTTCTATTTTCGAATTAGGATAGGGTTTTCTAGTTAGGGTTTTCTGTTTTGTCTTTATAAAGCCAAAAGCAGCACATATTGTAACTTACACATTCTTTTAATAAAAATCAGAGCTTTTGGCTTTCAAACTCGTCCCTTTGGGGACCTCCCTTCATTGTTCACGTGGTGAACAAGTTTCTTTGTCACACAAGGTTGAGTGAGCTTCTGTGATTCATCCTAGACATGAAGCAGGGCTATCCTGTGTCTCAGGAGTCGCTAAACAACTCTAGAGCAGTCCATAGCTCTATGGTGAAGATCATCCAACGTCCTGGAGCTTCTCAGGCTCAAGGATCCGCCCATCATCCCTCAAGTGTGACTGGGACGAGGTCTTCCTATCCAAGGCCGCACCATGTGGTATCAGAGCCACTTGAAGGTTAGGGTTCGTGTTCTTACTCTGAAATCACGTGATCTATCAGTTACCAAGAATATATTCCATGTATTCTTATGGAATCAAGAGAAAGCATGAGCAGAAGGTTGAGAGCAAAGCAACAAAGGAGTTGTTGCAGAGAAGAGAAAAAGTTTTACAGATTCCACCCTTCTATGGAGAGTTTGATCCAGATACATACTTAGAATGGCAAAAGGAGATGGATTCAATCTTTAACTGCCATAGACGCACAGCAGAGAAGCAGGTTCAGCTAGCAACTACTGGATTATGTGGATATGCACTTGACTGGTGGTATCAGACAGCTAACACTAGGAGACAATATGGAGAGCAACAAATTTCTTCTTGGTATGACATGAAGATTGTCATGAAGAAACGATTTGTAGCCAAGAGGTATGGGCAAAGTGATTTGGAAAGGATGCAAAGCACAGCTAGAGAAGCTAAAGGACGTGCTAGGACATCCAGAGATGAGCTAAAGTCCTACTATAGTCGTGAGGAACAGAGAAAGCTGCAGCTACATGAAGCATATCTTGATGAATTGCAAAGCCCACAGCTCAAGAAACACCTCATGAACATCATAGATCAATCACTCACTGCTGTGATGAAAAACCCACAACACATGTCAGTCCCACGTCCAGAATCCAGAGATGATGAGCTAAGTTGTTGCCAGAAGGAACCAGCAGAGAAGAAAGAAGAAACTGCAGTAAAACAGGGTGAGATAGAACAAGAGTTTGAATCAGAACCAACCACTCTTTGTCAAGCAGACAACTGGGACACCCACCTGAATCAAGAGGAGATATCATCAGTTATATATGATCACGTGCATGTTCTGAACCAAGCTGAAGAAGGAGTCCTTGATGGATCACCTAAGGCTCATGAATTACAACTAACAACTATGGTTGAAGAAGGTGATATCATTGAATCTTTTTCTTGTGATCTACTAACAAAACCTCCTGTATGGATTCAGATCAGCCTAGTGGAGCACCTGAGGTTTTTTAAGGGGCTGCAACACCTTTTTTTCGAACCAGGAGGAAGCTTGTGTTTGCATAAAAGCATTAACAACAATCTGATCCAAATAGAAGCAGCATTGAAGCTTGACTTGAAAGGGTTATTGCATGAACAGAGAGAACCAATGCTCGTTTCTGGTTTATCCAAGATGAGATTACGTTTCCAGAAGTCTAAGATCAAGGCTTTTGTTTGGTATCAATGGAGAGAAGCTCAATCAGAAGCAATGAGATCTGAACTAAACAAAGAGCAGAAATTGCTTGCTCTAAGTGTTACTTGTAATGAGCGGAGTCCAGTGAAGCCTCTAGGACGTGTGAAGGATTTACAAAGCTTTGTGTTTGAGCCTGGAGGGGAGATAAACGTGCACAAGAGCTTTAACAACACCCTTGAAGAGCTGGATTTAAGGACAAATCCTTTTAAAGGAGGAGGGAATGGTGCGACCTGGATCAGCTTCAAATCTATGCTCTGGAAGTCAATACACGTCTCAGAAAGAATATGGGCCATAGCAGAGCTTAATGGGCTTATTGGAGAGCTTATTGGGCTTATTCATGAGGTATTGGACCGACAGAAGGCTGTGGGCCTTGATGAGCCCTTTATAAAGATAGCAATGACTATGGACCAACATGGACGTCTAGTATTCAACCTGATTGACCAAGGAAATGATGGAAGGAAGCTGGTTGGACAGGAAATGAAATGGATGGTCTTGCATGATCGAGAAATGGACCGGTCAAACCGACTTGGCCGAGAAATGAGTTGGAAATGGAAGATGAAGAACCAGAGCTGGAAATGGATTATCAGGAGTATTTTCATCATCCAAATGATCTTAAGGAGGTACTTGGTCGTAGCAGAAACAAGGTGGATTGAGCCCAAGCAAGAGTTGTTTGAAAAAGGCCTTTATCGGCCCAAAAAGTGGAAAGACAAGCTAGCTTGGATATGATTGGGCCAAGAAGATTAAGCACGTCTAATATGGTTTATTTTAAGTTTATTTATGATTTTTATTAAGTGTAAACCAATTGCAATTGGGTTTAGGGTTAGTAAACCAATTAGGAATAGGTTTAGACTAAACCAACTTGGTTTAGGTTTAGGGTTTTTTTAGCTTAGGATTTCGTTTTCTTCTTTCTTATTTATGTAACCACGAGCCTCCATGTAAACAATCAACCATTATTCAATAAATTTAAGCTTTGGCTCAGACAAATCGTCTCTTAGGAGACTTCTTTATCCTGTTCACGTTTGTGAGCAGTTTTATATCACACTAAAGAAGAGTTAAACCTTCTGTGATCCATCCTAGACATCAAGCAGGACGCCCCTGTGTCTCAGGACTAACAAAGCATCCTTAGGGCCTTCCACAGCTTGAAGGAGAAGACCATCATCATCATCTATCATACACCCACGCCCCCTTCAAGTGATCCAGGGAGAGACAGCCATTCCAGGGCCGTACCAGAGAGAAGGAAGAAAAAGAGAAGGGAGGAGTCGACCTTGTCCGTACAAGGCCGTACAGGCCGTACAAGGCCGTACAGGCCGTACAGGCCGTATAAGGTCGACCCAAAAGCTATCGACCAGTTTTACCATCCGGGTAAATTTGAAGTTACCAGAAGCGATCCTTTGGCCAAGTAACCTTATCCATCCGTTGGAAAGGAAGAAGCTCTCCACGGACAGGCTGGCACAAGGCTGGAAAGGATCAGCATCTTGTCAAAGATGCTGATGCCATTTACTTGGCCAGGAAGCTCTCTTTTCAAATTAGGCGCGCCCTTGGTCGATTCTGAGCCACTCCTTCCCTTGCTTTACTTTCTGAAAACCCTTGTAGCTCTCTCTATATATTGCAACCCCTTGTGGACGAATAAAGCATACAGTTCTCTCTATTTTTCGAGTCTCCAAACATGTTCTTCATAGTCTCTCAATCTCTCTCTTTTCGTGAAGTCTAAACCAAATCTTTCCACTCCATCTCTGTTCTTAGTCTCTTTCTGGTTACTTTTCTTCTTAGATATCAAAAATCTCAGTCAGGAAGCATAAGAAGAGGTGATTGAGTAAGCTTCTCTTTTAGGCTCTGGAAAGCCTTCTCTTGTGCTTCTCCCCACTTGAATCCAACATCCTTCTTTATCACTTCAGTCAAGGGAGCTGCAATGGTGCTAAAGTCTCTCACAAATTGCCTATAGAACCCAGCAAGCCCATGGAAACTCCTCACTTCTCCTACTGTGGTTGGACTCGACCACTCTTTGATGGCTTTGATCTTCTCCTCATCGACCTTAACTCCATCTGCACTCACAACAAAGCCTAGGAAAACCAAGTTATCTGTGCAAAAGGTGCACTTCTTCAAGTTGGCATAAAGCTTTGCATTCCTTAAAACATTCAGGACAGCCCTAAGATGTTCTAGATGCTCTTCTAAGTTCTTGCTATATACTAAGATGTCATCAAAGTATACAACAACAGAGATGCCTATGAATGATCTAAGGACATGATTCATTAATCTCATGAATGTACCAGGTGCACTGGTTAATCCAAATGGCATAACTAACCACTCATATAATCCATGTTTAGTTTTGAATGCAGTTTTCCATTCATCTCCTTCCTTCATCCTAATCTGATGATAACCACTTTTTAAATCTATCATAGAAAAGATGCAAGAACCATGCAATTCATCAAGCATATCATCAAGTCTAGGGATAGGGTGGTGATACTTCACTGTGATGTTGTTGATTGATCTACAATCAACACACATACGCCATGTACCATCCTTCTTAGGCACTAGGAGCACTGGTACAGCACATGGGCTCAAACTCTCTCGGATATAGCCCTTCTCCATGAGTTCCTCTACTTGTCTTTGCAACTCCTTGGTCTCAACCGGGTTGGTTCTGTATGCTGGACGGTTTGGAAGTGTAGATCCTGGAACAAAGTCTATCTGGTGCTCAATCCCTCTCAAAGGTGGTAAACCAATGGGATTGTCTTCTGGAAATACATCTTGAAACTCCTACAAAAGAGAAACCATTTCACTCGGATACACCGGTGTAGAATCTGTTAAGTTCAAAAGAGTTTCTTTAAAAACAAGTAAGATAGCAGATTGTTTAGAGTAGAGAGTTCTTTTGATATCACCCATGTTAGCATAGAAGTTTGGCTGCTTAGTTCCAGCCGGTTTTAGATCAATCTCCTTCTTCTTTTGGAGTTGAATCTGATCTTGTTGAACTTCCTTAGGTGTCAAGGGAACCAGAGTGGTCTTGCGTCCCTTGAACTCAAAGGAGTGCTTGTTGGTGAAGCCATCATGGATAACTCGGCGATCAGATTGCCAAGGTCTTCCAAGAAGTATGTGACCAGCTTCCATAGGCAACACATCACACAAGACTTCATCTTCATATCTCCCAATGGCTAAGGGAATAAGGACTTGACTTGAAACCTTCATGGTGCCTTCTTCATTCAGCCATTGTAGCCGGTAAGGTTTGGGATGCTTCTGAACCTTCAATCCCAACTTCTTGACCATAGTTTCACTCGCAGCGTTCACACAACTACTTCCATCAACAATGTGGCTGTACACTTTTCCTTGGACCAAGCACCGGGTGTAGAATAGGTTCTCACGTTGCTCTAGCTCCTCAGTCTTGTTTTGCAAGCTTAGAAGCCTTCTAGCTACTAAAAGCTTCCCCTGGACTGGTCCTTCTTCATGTTCTTCTTCAGTGTCTTCTGGTCAGACTCGGTGTTGTCATCTTCTGAGGCATACTCTCCATCTTCCAGCAAGATCATGACCCTCTTGTTTGTACACTCACTGGCATAATGTCCTCGTCCTTGGCACTTGAAACACTTGACATCACGAGCTCTGTAACTAGAAGCTTCAACCTTGCCTTTGCCCTTGTCAAGAGCACTGCTTGGTTTGGTTTCTTCTCTCGGATAGGACTTGTTGTCCTTCTGGAACGATTTAGACTCCTTAGGGTAAGGTGACTTCTTTTCCTTGGTGTTGTGTAACCGGTTAGAACCATAGTGGTTGCGTGAATGTCCCTTCCTCTTGAGCTGTTGTTCCACAAGAATAGCCTTGTGTAGCATCCCTTCAAGCTCCACATAATGTTGCATCTCAACATTGTCTTGTATCTCTCGGTTTAAACCACACAGGAACCTTGACATGGTGGCTTCTCTATCTTCTGATATGCTAGCTCTTAGCATGAGCAACTCCATCTCTGTTGAAAAGCTTCAGTGATCCGAGAGGAGTTCAGAAAGTGAGGGATTCAAGTGGCGTGTGAAGAGCAGCCACTCCTTACCATTTAGACAAGGGAGTAAACCTGAACTTATCTTTATATACATTCATGTTAGGTTTATCTCTTGAGGACTGATACGCTTGTGGAATGATGTATCAGGTACTGGTTACTATATCAAGGATGATCTGGTGTGTCCGAGCACTTGAACCTATCAGGAGGATAGGTGAAAGGGGGAGAGACCAAGATCAGGCCGAGTTGAAGAGTACCAAGGCTTGAGCCTCACTGAAGATGATCAAGGCGTTTCCTAGGTTCTCTAAGGTGGCCTTGAAGTCAGTTGAGAGGGGGAGACCCAAACCGGGTCTATGAAGAGGTCAAGCCGAGTTCTATGAGTGTGCAAGCCTTGTGTTGTTGGCTGCACGAGTTTAGGCCACGATCCAGAGTCCTTTGTGTCCAACCACACTAGTTCTAAGGCACAAAGGCTCAATGGCCAATCCCTAGGCCTTGAAAGAACTTACTCTTTCCTTGCCAAGGTTTTATCCCTAAGGAGGGTTTTCTTTGGTAAGGTTTTAACGAGGAGGGACTTCAGGGTTCCAAGCTTGACTCAGGATCTGTAGAGTCAAGCTTGAGGGGGAGTGTTAAACCTGAAGTGATAATCTGATCACTAAAGGTTATGTGCAAAGTTAGGGCCAAACCACTTAGAAGTTCTGTCAAGACCTAAGGAGAGTCCAGAAGCTTATGCACTGCTATATCAAGGTTCAAGAAGGGTTTACTATGAAGGAAGAAGGCTTGGGAGAAGTTTGGTGGTGCGGCCTTGGATAGGAAGACCTCGTCCCAGTCACACTTGAGGGATGATGGGCGGATCCTTGAGCCTGAGAAGCTCCAGGACGTTGGATGATCTTCACCATAGAGCTATGGACTGCTCTAGAGTTGTTTAGCGACTCCTGAGACACAGGATAACCCTGCTTCATGTCTAGGATGAATCACAGAAGCTCACGCAACCTTGTGTGACAAAGAAACTTGTTCACCACGTGAACAATGAAGGGAGGTCCCCAAAGGGACGAGTTTGAAAGCCAAAAGCTCTGATTTTTATTAAAAGAATGTGTAAGTTACAATATGTGCTGCTTTTGGCTTTATAAAGACAAAACAGAAAACCCTAACTAGAAAACCCTATCCTAATTCGAAAATAGAAAACCAAAACCTATTTCTAATTGGTTTATAAAACCCTAACCCTAATCCTATTCCTAATGGTTTATTAAAACGAAAACCTAATCCTACTTGGTTTAGAATTACAAGAAATCAGAAATACACTTGAGATAAGGAAATCGGCCAGCCTAAACCAAGCTGGTTTATCTTTCCACTTCTTGGGCTTGAAAGGCCTATTTTCAGCAAATATCTTCTTGGGCTTGTCCATGAACAAGTTGATGCGCCCCTAGGATGCTCTTTGGTTGATGGGAATGGATAATCCTTGCAAGAAACGAATCAGAGACTCAAGTTCTTCAAGGCGTGTGGATTGAATGGTGACACAAGAGGATGGATGAACTCTTGATACTCCTAGATGAACAAATCGGATATGACACACCAATTTAGACACCCTTAGGTCTCTGGATATTACACACCAGAACTCCGACACACTTTCTAGAGAGAGAGCCGTTAATCCCTGCTATGAGGTCTCCACTCTTTTCCCTCATCTAGAAGGTTTATCCTCACGATGGGTTTTTCTCTTTGGTGAGTTTTTTAATGAGGAAGATCTGCATAGCCTCCAAGCTGCGACTTGTTCCATATGTGCAAGCTTGAGGGTGGAGTGTAAGTTGAGGATCATAGTTCAGTATGGAATAGAGAGACAGGAGAAAAGAGAGGGTTGGTCGACTTGTCGTAGCAAGGCCGTACAGCACGTACTAAGCGTACAGGCCGTATAGGCCGTACAGGCCGTACAGGCGCACAAGGTCGACCGCAAAGATGCTTAAACATGTTTTGGCAATGTGCAAAAATGGGTTTGTCCGTACAAGAAAAGTTACTGAGTGAAAAAGGTAACAAAAGGTAAAGAGGAGAACTTACCATGAGGAGATCAAGTGGTTAACTTGGAGTGAAAGAAAGGGTTGGGTCGGGTAAACCTTGAAGCTTTAGGCGCCAAGGTTACCGTTTGAAGATAAGGCTTGGTCAAGCTTCCAGCCGGTGCAAGCTGTAAAGTGAGAAGCATCTAGTCAAGATGCCATTGGCTTCTAGCCACCAGAGCCACTCGTTTGAACCATTAGGCGCGCCTCTTCTCCTGTCCACATGCTTTCCCTCTCTTGCTTTACGAAACCCTTGTAAACCCTCTCTATATATTCTGAACTCTCTCTATGAATAAAGCATACAGTTCTCTCTAAACTTTCGAGTCTCATAATGTTCTTCATAGTCTCTCATAATCTCCTTAGTTCTTAGTCTAAACCGAGTCTTTCTTTCATCAAATCTCTTTCTAGTCTCGTTCTTGTTACTTATTTGTCTAAGATCTTAAGAGATCTTAAGACGTTGGAGACTTTTGGAAGCAAGTGGAATTCAAAAATAGATCAGATCACATGTTCTACTTAGGGGAGAAGGAGCTGTTTAGGTCCTGTCACTTTCAGGCTCCACTATCTCGACCAAGAAGCCTTATTATACTCTTATTCTTCTTGTCTGCATCCTACTTGTTTTGTCTTTAAATATTGTATCTGATGCGTCCCTAGGATGCTCTTTGGTTGATGGGAATGGATAATCCTTGCAAGAACGAATCAGAGACTCAAGTTCTTCAAGGCGTGTGGATTGAATGGTGACACAAGAGGGATGGATGATCTCTTGATACTCCTAGGCAACTGATCTGGATATGACACACCAAATAAGAAGCCCTTAACTCTGGATATTACACACCAGAAACCTTCAACTCACTTTCTAGAGAGAGAGAGCCGTCAAGAGAGAAAAGAACTCGAAGTTTATTGATTGCTTGAGTACAATAGGGTTTAGGGAACCCTTTAAATAAAAAGAAACCAGAGAACAGGCTCTCTAGGGTTTAGAAAATAGTAAAAAGGAAAACTATGGTTTAAAAAATAACATAAGCTTTAAAATGAAATAAAATGTAAACTTCTGCTAGTCTTGGGCCGAGATAGAGCCTAAGTGATGTGTAAGACAAGTTGTGGCCTCGTTAAAAACCTTCCTCCGGAAAACCTCGTGGGACAAAACCAAAAGCAAGGAAAAGAGCACGCACCAAATGTCTTGCCTAGACACTAACTCAGCTTGATGTAGAGATGGCTTGAATGGTGATCAAGACATCTCGGATCAAACCTTGTCCAAGACTTTCTTCTTGTTGTGGATGTGAAGTGAGTAATCCAACAACATTCTCCTTAAGTTTCTTGACTCTGGAACGAGTCATGGGACCTTCTGGAATGGCTAGAGCATCATCACCAGGCTGCTGGTGCATTGTGGCTTCATGTGGCTCATCTAGACTCTCCTTGTTCTCCTTAGTGATCCGGTCCATGATCACATCATCTAAGCTCCCTTTGTCCTCTTTAGTAAGCTGGTCCATGATCACATCATCCCCTCCCTCTTCAAAAAGATTTGTCCTCAAATCTGTTTTACCTGCAATAGAGGGGACCAAATTAGTAACATCAAACTTTAGAATCAGATTACACTTACCTTGCAAGCCTCTTTGATAGGCATTGCTGCTGACTGGTTCAGATATGTAGAAGGGACTGATCTGTTTGATTCCTGATTCATTACTCAAACCTGCATCATACTCTTTGACACACAATAAGTTAGCACATAAAATTTTATCATAGAGTAAGAGAAATAGTCCAAATCCTTTTCTTCTCGGTTTTGGCTTGTATGTAGCATCTGGAGGTGCTTCTTTGATGATGATGAAGCAAGTGACACCTTGGTTCTTACCCTGGTCCAAATATGGTGGTTTGAACCTCATATCTTCCTCACGCTGGTAGCTTCTCCTTACACCCTTCAAAGCTTTCCTGAAATCTATACTTGGCTCTTTTGGAAAGAACAAGAGTATCATATCCATGTAAAGAGTGATAAAAGAATCATTGAAAACATGACCACTTATCTTAGCATGCTCACCTGGTCGCCATAGATAGGTTTGAGATGTTCTAAACTTAGCAAAATTCAAACAAAGCAGAGATAGGATCACCTGACTTGTAGAACCCATAACTCTTTCACCTGAGAAACTTTGGACATAATTCCAAATCGACGTGATAGCCTGAGGAGTTAAGTTTCTAATGCAGTTGGTTTCATGGCCTAAATCGTTTTTGTTGATGAGATATGATCTTCTGACTACTCCTATATCACAGCTGGCGATTAGACAGTTTTCAAGATTTGTTTGGTGCTTCTCCAACTTAGCCAAAGACTCATCATTGATACTCTGATCATTGTAGCTCCTCCTTTCACCTGTACCTTTCTCAGCTTCTTTTGAACAAGTCAAGTGTGTTATCAGGTCAAAGAAAGTATTATAGACAAGGATGTCTCCAGGGCACAAAACCGTATGACTCTTCCATCTATTATGCATATCAAAGAAAATATTACAGACCCAAATATCATCAAGGATCAAGTTCACACATTCAGAAGCAGAGAGTTCTAGTTTCAATTGTGCAACAGGTTTATCAAAGAAAGTGTTATACACTAGAATATCCTCAAAGAACAGTCCTACACGTTTAGAATCATTTTCAGCACACAAACAATCAATCTCAAGCTCAGAGATATTTGCAGATTTCAAAATTTCAAACCTAAAATCAGAATGATGCAATTTCGGTTCATGCAACTTCCTAGGTTCTTTCAAGACATATGTGGATGCAAAACAATCATCAGTGTTCAAATCATGCCTAGGAAAATTCACAACGAAACTATTCTCTTCAGTTCTAGCAAATGAATCACAAGGTTGTCTAAAACAGAAATCAGTTTGTTTCAACTCAAGCTCTAAAACCTTTTCAAAGTGACCAAAGCTTTTGCTATATTTCAGAAACTGCTCAAGACTCAAAACATGACCAGAAATGTTTTTATTTTGATTTGGAAAACGTTTTTGATCAAAGAGATTTTCTGGTTCCAGTCCTTTAAAAGATCTAAGTAAGTTATCAAAAACAGAATTTGAAACACAAAAATCTTTTACTTTGTCAAGACCAAAACGTTTTATGTCTTTAGTTACTCACTTTAACACACATTATAGGCACAGAACTAACCACTTTAGCTTCCTTGCAGTGCTTTTGCTGGTTATGAGACAAGGGTTTAGGAGTTGGGTTAGACTGCAAGCTTTTCTGATGTTCCAACTCTTCTCCTTGTGTTGATTGCTCTGGTTCTCTATCTACTGATTCTTCTTTTGCAACCTGTGACACTAAAACAAGGCTACTCGGTTGCACCGGTTTAAGAAAAGTTAGTTCATCACAAGAAGTACTGAAATTGAATTCAGGCTGAGGTAAGAAAAGAGAACACTCTTGTTCTGTCCCAAACTTTCTGTTTACCAAAGATGTTTCTGTTTGAGCTTCTTGAGTTGGTGCAGTTAAATCTGATTGTGCAGCTGAGTCTGGTTCTGCAAGTTTGAGGTCTAAGACATCAGTGAATGGCGCTTGGTTCTGTACTTCTAAGGATGGACGTGTAGTCTTAGCCTGATTGAGTCGTTTCTCCACATCCCTAAACGTTGTAAAATTGCCTTCCTTATGCTATCTTCAATGGAACACGTTGAGGTTTTGCTTGATGATCCAACTGGACTTGAGTTCTTGCTGTCTTGTTGTTTCTGAGCAGAGTTTGGAAGAGCGTAGCTTGGTCTCTGGTTGCCTTTGAAGTACATCCTTGTGGTACTGTCTTGGGAACATACTCTCTACGCATCAAAGTCTTCAGCTTATGCCAAGTTTCCACTGGTTCTCTTCCATCAAGTCTTCTGGACCTTATCAAGTGATTCCACCATCTCAAAGCATCACCACAAAACTCAGCAGTAGCCACTTGAACCTTACTTTCTTCAGCATAGCTTTGACAATTGAAAAACAACTCCATCTTCTCTTCCCACTTCACATATGCTGCCGGATCATCATCACCATAGAAAGGATGGATTCTTATCTTTTGGTCAGCAAACTGGTCTCTGCCTTCATGCCCACGTACCAGTCTTCTCTCTTTGCTTCTAGACTCAAGACTATGATCGAATATCTTGTTGGAGGTCCTGTCTAAACTCCTTCCAAAGTTGATCAAGACTAGCTTTCATCTTCTGCTGTAGCTGAGCATTCACTGCCTTAAGTAACAGCCTTTCATCCTTAGTGAGGACTCCTTTCTGATCTCCTGCCATGGTACCTGCGACAAGAGAAAGATTAAGCCAGTAAGTAGTTCAAGGAGTACACGAGAAGTAAAAAGGAAAAAGATTAACACAAAAGGATAAGCTTGCTCAGCAAGATAAGAGGAAAAAGGATAGCGGCTAGGTTTTTCCAATTCTAGGGCTTCCGCCTGCAAGCAAAAAGGAAATTCTTCTAAACCTTGTCTAAAACTTCTCAAAGATTTCAAGCAGCCTAACAACTTAGATCTACTCGTGTTCAAGGTGATTAACAAGATTTGCAGAAGAAAAAAGTGATCTAGGGAGACAAGAACTTATGCGGCTAGGGTTTATCAACTAGGTTTTCTGCAAGAAAAAAGGAAAAAGTTTAAAACCTTGTCTAATCTCTATGAATTTCGAGCAGCCCTAAACAGATTAGATCTACTGCTTATTCAAGATGATAGAGATGAAACACGGATGAAACAAAAAGAACAAGAGAGAAAACGAGACTTCCCAAACCAAAGTTGCTCTGATACCACTTGATGCGCCCCTAGGATGCTCTTTGGTTGATGGGAATGGATAATCCTTGCAAGAACGAATCAGAGGACTCAAGTTCTTCAAGGCGTGTGGATTGAATGGTGACACAAGAGGGATGGATGAACTCTTGATACTCCTAGATGAACAAATCGGATATGACACACCAATTTAGACACCCTTAGGTCTCTGGATATTACACACCAGAAACTCGAACACACTTTCTAGAGAGAGAGCCGTCAAGAGAGAAAAGAAACTCGTGGTTTATTGATTGCTTGAGTACAATAGGGTTTAGGGAACCCTTTAAATAAAAAGAAACCAGAGAACAGGCTCTCTAGGGTTTCGAAAATAGTAAAAAGGAAAACTATGGTTTAAAAATAACATAAGCTTTAAAATGAAATAAAATGTAAACTTCTGCTAGTCTTGGGCCGAGATAGAGCCTAAGTGATGTGTAAGACAAGTTGTGGCCTCGTTAAAAACCTTCCTCCGGAAAACCTCGTGGGACAAAACCAAAAGCAAGGAAAAGAGCACGCACCAAATGTCTTGCCTAGACACTAACTCAGCTTGATGTAGAGATGGCTTGAATGGTGATCAAGACATCTCGGATCAAACCTTGTCCAAGACTTTCTTCTTGTTGTGGATGTGAAGTGAGTAATCCAACAACATTCTCCTTAAGTTTCTTGACTCTGGAACGAGTCATGGGACCTTCTGGAATGGCTAGAGCATCATCACCAGGCTGCTGGTGCATTGTGGCTTCATGTGGCTCATCTAGACTCTCCTTGTTCTCCTTAGTGATCCGGTCCATGATCACATCATCTAAGCTCCCTTTGTCTTCTTTAGTTAAGCTGTCCATGCATCACATCA
>CAJHQP010008604.1:0-26181 GCA_905132765.1 Moricandia arvensis | reverse complement strand
ACAAAAGTAGGTGATAGTTATATTTAAACATTATGTGAGTCCTCTCTTTTGAAACTTCTTTCATAGGCTGCCTTGTTTTCTTGAGAACAAGCAAAAGGTTAAGTCTGGGGGAGTTGATATACCCTATTATTTATCAGTTTTAGGACATGTTATAGGACCCTATCCGGAGTCTAAAATATGTGTCTAGGCTATGTTTTAGAGTATTTTTAGGTTCATGTATGTTTTGGAGAACTTAGGTGATTTTTGAGATTTTTGAGGTGCAGAACTGTGCAGACACGTCAGATGTTTTGCTATGGATGGAGACCTTCCCACGGTGAGATTGATCTAAGATATTGACACAAGAAATAGTTTTGAGTTAGCTTTCCAATTCCACTGGTTTGAGGTCCATATGACGGTTTGATCTAAAGTTATGCATGTTTTACTGAAAAGTGGTTGTCTGCCTCGTGAGAGGAAGCTATCGAGAAGATGAAGGACCGTCGAATCGACGGTACAGCCTTAGTGTCAATAAATGGTTATTCCAGAAGACAGGAACGACTTTTTTTCGAGACCAACTGAAGCCAGAAGCCTCCTCAAAGTACCAAGATACCTCTGGACGTGTTTTAACCTATTTTATGTTCTATTAAGCCATTGTTGACGGCTATGTTTTGACTTGTAATAAGAGAAGAGCTTAGTATTGGAGAGAGAGATCTGAACACCTTTACATATAATATCTTGAACTCCCTTTATCTCTTATCTTATTATTCTATGAAATTCATTCAGTTATTTGTTATGTTTCTCATAATCATGTCTGAGTAGTTTGCTTTCAGATTTAGGGTTCTTCAAAGGTGGCTATGAATTGTTAATCACATAGAATTGTTAGGATAATCATCTAGTTCTTTGTTTAAGTTATTCTTAATGTGGAGTTGAATTTGATCACTTCAACCCTAGATTATAGGAATTATTAGCGCAAGCGAGAGCCTGGCTATAACCCTGAAACTTATCTTAAACAGTCTAAAACCCTAGTAACAAACGAGAATTGAATTAGGAGTTTAGAGAACATATTAAACATAAATCGTATCTGTTTCGAAGTAGCATCGATCGACACCACATAGTGACCATCGATTGACACTCAGTTGAGATTCACGAGAGTGATCTCCTAAACCCTAGAGTTTGAGTTCGAGAACGGTACTTAATAGAACCCTTAGCAATCTGTTAATCTACATAATTTAGCTTACCTGAGAATTTCCCTAAGTTTATTCTTTCCCATAAGTATTTACAGACCAATCAATAAATCCTTGAATCACTTCTTACAAAATCATTGTTACTGTCTAGCTTTAATTCGAAAAAAATAGTCTATTGTGCAATCTTAGAATCTCTGTGGATTTGATCCCTAAGTACTACAATGAACCTCTTATTTGAGAGAGTAAAATGGAAAATAGGGTTAATTCGAAAGTGAAATAAAACCCCACAGCAGAACGTTTTTTTCCTCACTTACTTTCGACTTTCATTATGGAAGCTTTTACGGACGAGTCTTGGCATAAGCACCGTGTATCATCCTCAGTCAGACGAAGGTTGCAAATCGTTCCCTGGAGATATGCTATGGGGTTTAGTTGGTGATAATATCAAACCATGGGATGAAGTCCTCTGCAAGGGCAGAGTTTTCTCATAATCATGTTGTGAACCATAGTACCGGGTTTTGTCCTTTTGGGTTTTATGGCATTATTCCTCGTGGACCACTTGACCTTGGCGTCGCACCCGATTTTGACAAGGGAAAATGTGTAGATGTGGACTTTGTGGGTTCTTTGTCTCACATTCATGGTCATGTCATGATAATTTGTAGATGTCGTCAAACAAATACAAGAAGCAGCTGATAGGCATCATCATGATTTGCAATTCAGTATTGGAGATCATGTTTGGGTTGAGTTAACCAAAGAACATTTTCCACTGGGTTTTTATAATAAACTTAAAGCAAGGAAGATCAGGCCTTATAAGTGCTTGAGAATATCAATGCCAATGCATATAGAGCTTATTTGCCGCGAATATTCTTTTCGGATATGTTCACGTCAAGCACCTCTTCCCTTACATTTCGAGTGATGATGTTGCAGATTCGGGGACGAACCTTTTTCTACTCCAGGTGACGCGGATGCAGTGTGGATGTCTTTCCATTTTACTGTGGGTTTTGCCTTTTCCTTTTATTTATAACTAGGTGATTGCCCACAAATTTGCAGGTATAAATATTTTATAAAATATTATTTATATATAATACTATAATTTTTGAATAATAATTAGAAACATTGAAAGGATAATTTTTAACTCCAAATACTTAAAAACTAAAATCTCAATACTGTTATTTAGAATTATGAAGATTTATTTATAATTCAGTAATATAATCTAAATCACTAAAAATATTTATTTTACTTGATTTTGATCATAGCATTAACGAACTCATTATCAATGAACCTAAAAGAAATTTAAAACACTTTATAATCATCACATTATCTTATCTATCGTCTTATTTAATTTTAAAGCAAATTAATTCTCTATTAGGAAGTTCTCATAAATTTGATGCAAATAACTAACAAATATTTATATATGCACTTATCACATTAACTTCTCTAACACATATTATGCATCATATTTAACTTCTTCTTATTACTATTTTAATCATTTCTTTCTTTTCATTACATTCTAACATGCATTTCTAATGTCTTCCAAATTTTCTTATATATTTTTTACCAAATTTTTTCCCTCTCTAAATATTGATACAAACTAACAATCAATCAATCAATTAATCAAATACCCATTTTAGAATCTCTTTTCAATCATCACATTATCTATTTACTATACTATGGTATATTTGACTTAAATTCAAAATATTTTATAATTGCAAAGCCCTCACATGTATTTGTTTAATATAATTCGTCCAGTCGTCAAGGTTTATATATTAACGACTAATGTATACATTGCAATAATCACACATTTATGCAAATATGTAATTATCGCATTACTTTTAATTCTTTTGAATCAAAACAAAACATTTTATATTGAAAATTTCTCTTTCTCCAAATTTCATATTTCTCTCCTCTGAATGATTTATATGCTCTTATCAATAAAATTTTTATAAAGATGATTTTAGAAGCTATAAAAAAATATTTTTAAAAAATAAAACTTTATAAACTTATTTATAAATATATATTAATTTAATAATACATTAATAGTTACCATATACTTATATAAAATATAATTATTTATGCAAAACATAAAATTATTACACTTATTTATATAATAATATTGTTATTATATAATGAAGTTTATGACTATAAAAAGAATTAATTAAACATTATTACTCTTTTTCTTGAGCAACTATTATTCTTTCTATATTTCTAAAAATTAGGTGCCATAAATTATTATTTTTTAATATCATTTAGATAAGAGAAATTGCTAAGAATAGCACAAGTTTCAGTACCAGTTTACAAAAATACCTTCAATCAAAGATATATTAACATTTGAGCTTACACATTAGTGATTATTGTTTTGGGTTTAGTGTTGAAGGGGTGAGGTTGAGTTTCAAATGTTTTATAAATATTATAAAATAATAATTTAGTTTACGTTCATCATAATATAAAAGTATTTTGAAGATTGTCTTTCATTAAAGGTAAATTTGCAAAGTGGCATCAAACTTGTGGTAGAATTGCAATTCCCCTTTAGATAATTTGGCAACTTATATTAATTATTTATAGTTAATTTTTATTTTATATCTAATTAAAGTAAAATAACATTCAAAATTATCGGCCAAGTTAATAATATTTTTTCAAGATTTCACCAATAATTGATACGTAAGTAAAAGCACTTAAGTAACTTCTCGTTTAATATATAATTAGAACTTGAACTGCACCGAAGTACGGTATTTGGTTTTACTTAATAAATATATTATATAAATGATAATATTATAGCATGTATTATATTAAATAATATTTAATAAAAAATTGTAAACAAAATAATTTTATAGTTTATATTGACTATTTTGATTTTATTTTTAAATCATAATATATATCATCTACTTTTATCATATTAGATTTTATTGTACTATTATTATAATAAAATGGGTGAAATAATATATTTACATATACGAATTGACCATTTATATGGCTTTCAAATTTTTAGTTATACTAATAAATAATGAAAATATTAATTTTTTGTACATAGTTTACAAATCATAAGGATTGTAGTATGAGATATATTTGAATTTTATCCATGGTTGTTTTAATTATTTTTCCTAATTTAAAAAAATTGGTTCTTAAAGAAAATATTGACCGCATTATATATGCAAAGTTTGTTTAATTCTAATTATTTTGATATATAAGAGATATAATTTATATAAAGTATCATTTTACACTTTAGAATGTTCCAAAAAATTTTCAGTTTAATTTGTAATCTCGGATATATTCATCATTTTGTCAATATGAAAAATAGTTTTTAATATAACTATAGAATTATTTACAGTTGTTTTAGGTTTTAATCCATTTTATAAAAAAAAATTATTTTTATAATTTTTAGTTAAACTATATTTGAAACTTAGATAAATAGTAAATCGCAAAGTTGTAATTTTTAAATGTTTTATTTATTATTTAATAGGATATAATCTTTATTCTTAATAAACATAAATAAAAAATTAGTGTTTATTATTAATTCATCTGTTAAAATTTATTAGGTAAGATATTTTAATAATTAGAATCTTATAAAGTATACATATTTAGAAGATTCTAAATATATAGTAGATTCTAATTATATAGAAAAAAAAATTCTTAGACATAGGCTTAGTTTATTACTTTAATGGCATCAAGGTGCAAATAAATTGTAATTTGAAGGGTTTGTTTATAAGTGTACTTCAGTTTTAATAATATAGATATCAATTTTTCTTTTATGTGCTTTTTAAACAAGTTAAAATTTCTGATTAAATAATTTTAGAAGCCATAATAAATATTTTTTTTTGATTTTAGAAAAACTTTATAAATGATTATAAATCATATATGGACATTATAAGACATTAATAATTATTATAATACTTTATATATGAACATATTCTCTATATAAGAATATGAAAAAAATGAAAACAATATGAAATTATTTATATTGATTTTTATTAAAAAAATATTCACTATTTTATATAGTTTAAAATTTTAGGAAAGAATTAATCAAACAGTATTACTCTTTCTATAATTTTGACCAATTTGTTACCATAAATTATTAGTTGTTATATCATTTAGATTATTTGGTAAGTGATATTAATTGGTTATCGGCTTACCTTTTATTTTAGATTTAACTAAAATAATTAAAAATTATAGATCAATTAAATTATAACAATCTTCTCAAGACTTCATCAGTTATTGACACGTATGCAAAAGTCACTAAAGTGACTTCTCAATTAATATATAGGACGATTTTACGATAATTTTCATATTTCCTTATACTAATATGCTTATGATTTAAGATAAAGGAAAACATTAGATTGGAACTCTATTAGACTTGGATTTTTTTGGTATAAATACACATCACCCTTTTGATTTGTAAGAGGTATGTTTTATTTTAATATAAACTAAAAAGCTCTGTAATTCTTAAACCTTTGCACTCGGCTAGAACATTTGTGTTCTCAACGACTACAAAAAGAGTTTGTAGGACCTTAATTTATAAAGGGCACAAAAATCTAAATAAACTTAGATTATAAAAATATTGAATAAATATAGAAATACCATAAATCAGACGAAAGGAACAACAAGTTTTTGCAGAGTCAAGATTTGAAAATCTCTTTCCTTAACTCAAAATGATCCCCTAGTGTGACAGTTGTATGATAATTAGAGTCTCATAATAAAACTGCATCTTTCTTCTTTTCACATCACTTGAGTAAGAAGTCTAGCAAACCTTTATTAACTTTGTACTCTCATTGACAAATAAAAATAAATAAAAGAAGAATTGAAAGAGAATGTTGTTGTTCACGTTCTTGTTAGTAGAAAGAGGGAGCAATATATAGCCAAGGAAAAAGCCAAAAACGTATTTGGTCTTAATGGAGATAAATATTGCATTAAATTTTGGTATTAATTACAAAATTAATCACAAAATTAAAAATATTTTTTAACTTGGTGACCAAGACTAATTCTTAACAAGAATTAATGACTTTTGTCCAATATTTATTGTCTAAAAGATTTGTTTATTTTTGTAATCAAATTTTCATTTATGTAGTGATCAAATTTGATATAAATGATCCATATACCTGGATTGTTATCTAAACGAAACTCATGTCCGAGTTCACATCAACACAACTTGGTGCGCGCGTTTGGTTTAGTATGAGTTCATATTTTCTCTACAATCTTCTAAGGTTATTAACATTGTTAGACTTCTCTACACTGTCCATTTTGTGAACTAGAACAACAATCTTAGGACAAACATTTCTCATTCAATAAAATACAATTTTGACATTTTTTGTTAAAATTCAGCTCAACAATCCCTCACATGAAATAGAAATGAATCTAAATAAATGAAAGACTCGATTAAATACTTTTGAGAGTACAAATTGATTAAATGCACTGCAAATGAGTTGGTAGCATGTTTCAACTTTGAACCAATCATTGATAATAGATAACAGGTTTAACTCAACCAGAAGGTGACATGATGTCTTGAAACCCCGGTGGTAAACCGACGACAATATCTATCACATAGTTTCATTTTCTCACGAAGTAGGTTTCCTATTGCTTTCATTTCTGGCCTTGAACATGCCTGGTTATCATGAGTGAACTTAGAGAATATAGCAAGAACTTCATTCTCCTAGAAACGACTTCATTTCACACTCACAAGGTGATTTTCCATTAGTTTTGTTTAGTGGAGTATCTTGCACTACTCCACTTATATCTCAAAGCTATGGACTCAAATCATTAAAAACAAAGGTTTATCCTCAACAACATTCAAGTAGCACTTTATAATCATCTAGGAACTAGGCAGAGACCGCAGTCTCACAATGCTTTTAGTAGATTACGCTTGACTTAGTTTTACCTTTGAAACTATTTCTTGGGATCTTCAATCATTTAGGTAGAGTTACGTCAAACTTCCTTTTAATTCATAGGCTTTACACCCATTCCTCTTGATGATTTTTGAATTTGATCTCGTGCACACCTTTTTAATCCAATCATTATAGGTTGTTCGATTGGATATAATCAATTGATATTAATCCGTTTGATATAAATTTTCTAATGGTTGGGTCATCTTCTTAAAAGATACTAATAACCACTATACATGAAATTTAGTGTTCGGTCACTAATTTTTATTACATCATGAAATATTTTACCAAGTTTTGAAACATTTAGTTCCTTTAGTTATCAAAATCTCTAAACATATGTTTCAAAATTAATTTGTTTCATAAATTTAATTTAGAAAATTTTAATGATGTGTTATCACTATCAAACATAAAGACAAATTCGCTTGCGGACTTTTAATTTCTAGAAACGGATAATCAATTAACATAGTTATATCCTTTCAAGATTATCGTGTCTTTACCATGATAACTATAAATGTTATAAAGCTCAACTCTTTAGTTATAATTTTCCATTGTTTACAACTTAGATTACTCATGTATGACTTACTATATGTACATAGTCCACCAGTTTCAGTCTTACAATAACTTTGTTAAGTATTCTATAATTTTAGTTATGCTTAATTAGATTTTGAATCACAAAAATATCATTTTAGCATATGAGTTTAAGACCATTGATTCCTAACTAGATATATAGTAATATAGATTACTAGAATCACCTTTTGTAATCTCATGCCATAATTGTCAAACTTCTCACTAAGAACATTCTTAGTTTGTTTAAGCAGCTTTTTTATGAAGAGATTTACATATCAAAATACATATATATATATATATATATATATATTGTGTGTGTGTGTGTGTGTGTGTGTGTGTGTGTGGTGTGTGTGGTGTGTGTTTGTGTGTGTAGCACACTTTTTGATGTATATGTGCTTATCACATGTCATTTTTTGGAGTTTTCTTAAATCCATATAACATTACAAATCCATGATATGAATTTTATGTTTTGTAATGTTACAATGTTCCCAAACATTATAATTACAAATATTCTTGGAGTCAATAAATTCAAACATTTTTTTTCCGAAAAGATTTGCATCGCAAGCCTAACCTTATATTTTAATCTAGCCACCAATTTTCAAATCTTATTTTAAAAATATATATACAACTCAGCCTTAAAAACCGTTTAGGTAAAATATGTCAATACCACGTATGATTTTTTCATAATGGATTCTATCTTACTATTAAGTGGTTCCTTCCATGAACGTGCATCTGGTGTATAAATGACATTTTTGAAATTTCTTGGTTTATTTTCAAGAAAAAAATATTTAGAAATCTTCACAACAGAAATTTTCCTTACAAGTTTTTTTTTGCTTCGTCTAGGCTCAATTACAAAAGTGGCTTAACTTTTGTTATGAGTTCGTTTTAGATTTTATCGTTTTAAAGAAACTCATATTATAAGAAAGACACATACATATATTCCATGATTATATTAGCATCAAAATCTGGTTAGTTAATGGATAAGCACCACCACCAATATTGTGGTATTTTTTAGGAGGTGATGTTGCGTGTTTTTTTTATGCACCCCTACACTTAAGGTATTTATATGAATGTACATTACATGTGGATTATTTACCGATGAATATATGTGGCAAGACATGTTACCCCCCCCCCCCCTCCCCCCATTTCATGAGATAACTCAAAACATGCATATTTACAGTCATCATTTCTTAAAGTTAATTTGTTCTGTTGTAAAGAAAAATCTACATAAAAGAATAAAAGAGTAGTTTTGGCGAATAATGTCATTTTCTCTTGCATTTTTCACTCACATTACCTTGCCTCTTTTGTCATAACTATGTACATAATTTTCTAAAGTTGATTTTACAAATCCTACTTTGTATATTTGAATCATTTTTTTCTATTTCAAATTTGACTTGAAAATTTTATATATATATTAGTTTCAGTCAAGTGTGTATGACCTTTTTTAAATGTCCTAGAATTGTCAATCTTGCTGTGACATTTGTTAGCAATGCTAAGACGTGTGTCAGCCTAGTAACTCATTATGTCACACTTTTGACTAACCATTGACCTTCTTTTTAAGTATTTCACTTATGAGAAGCTAGTGGAAGTTTTAAATAGATAGTTGATTTTCTCTTGTTTCAATGCAAAACCACTTTGCTGAAAACAATTTATAAGATTCAAAATTATTTATATCTTAGCTATAAGTATTCTAAAATATAAATATGTTATCTTTTCTTAAATACCTCTCTACTTTTGCTATGGTCATGAAAATAAATATTATTCATGCCAAATAAAATTACGTTTCATCGATTTTTTTCCATCATTTGTCTTGTGCTTATAGCTTTTGTCATTAATGTGATAATATGATAACTATCAACACTTGGCTCAATCACATGTGGCAGACCATTACCGAACTAAATCGCTGTATCAATTCACTAGATTCGTAACTAATATTACCTTTACCACAACTAGTGTAAATAGATTGTGGAAATTCAGATAAAAATCAGAATTTCAATATATATATATATATATATATATATATATTATAATACACATGATTATATATGGCAGATCATTACCAATATGAAATATCGACTCATCATTTTGTTGTCATGTTATCTATATTAGTCAATCTTTAAGAAGAATCAGAAATCTAAATGTATATCATATACATATATTCAGTTATGATTAATAATTTTGTGACAATCATACTCAATATATATGGTCAAAAGACACATAAGTATAATAATAGTTATCTAACTTTAGATGTCGAATATCATATATAAAACAATGTCAATAAATTTCAATAAAAATTAGATTAAATCTCTAGAATTAAATAAAAAATTAAGATAATCAATTTCAATAAATGCAAAACACAATTTAATTCTTTAGAAGAAACTGCTAAAATAATTTGAAATTATTCCTAAATATATTGCAAATAATTTGGGAATAATGGACAAATGAGAACTAGTCAGATTTGTTGTTAACTACAAATAGGCTTGGGACTTATTATCCGGAACTAGGGTCCGCTCCGAAAATATGATATCTAAGGTGTCCGGATCCAGATTCAGATAGTAAAATCTCGGATCCGTCCAATGTGGATCCAGATCCGAATATCTTAATTTTTAGGTCTAAATATCCACATTTAGATCTTTGTTTTAAATATATTAAAACTCTAATTTTATTAATAATTATATTTGATATATTAATATTTATATATATAATTAGTTTATTATATTATATTTGTAATTTTAATAATATTATATTCATATATATTCATAATTTGTATAATATTTAATTTATGTATTCTTTTTAAAATATCATATTTTAAAAATGTTTTTTATTTTTTAATTATATTTATATATCCGAATTCGGATATTCGCGGATATCACAATGTCTAGACGGATATCCGAACCTTGGATACCTAGAAGGCACAAATCCAAATTAGGATACTAAATCACGGATCCAACAACCCGGATCCGAATCCGGTTCCGGATATTCAGATTTGTCTCACCCCTTACTACAAACGACATTCAGAATTACTAGGCATTTAAAAACCAAGTAAAAGCATTAGAAATATTAACGGGTAACACTTTTACTTATTACTTATATTAATTAACTATAAGCATTCCATCTTTCAAAAAGTTTTTGACTCGTTCATAACAACTTGAAGTCAATGGCGAAAACAATGCTAAGATTTAGCAAACCACTAAACTAGTGGAGATAGTTTTTATAAAAAAAATTGGCTATTATGCTGATAATCCGACTCTAATTAAGTCTTTGCCCCCTAATGAACAAAATTATTTGCGTTCCTGTTTTGGCCCTATAAACCGAAGCCAAGATATGTTTGTAGATGTGTATGTTTCCTTTGCGCATGTCAGATCACTTCGACCGAGACAAGCACATCGCTTCAATCTAGGGACGCGAAGATCTGAGTCGAATTGATATGTTTTAAAATTTATCATGAAAGCGTGTATTTGTTACTCTTCCAAAAACATTTATTCGATTTCAACTATTTTTTGAGAAAGAAACCTTTTCTTTTCTCCTGTTTTGGTTGAAATCTCTTCGTAGTCTCCTCTTTTATTTTCTGGTAAACTTGAAGAAGAAGTTACACTTTTTCTTCATAGAAAAATGCAGGAACCAAATCTCCTTCCCCGTATTTTTGCTATTTACAAAGAACCAATAGGAGAAAGAGTCAATTCATACCAACAATATTAGCCATACTGTGTCTATTCTCGAAACCCTAGAACCGGACGAGATTGAGTTCTTCAAAAACTCTTCATTTGGTAAAGTTCTTTCACTCGAAGAAAACCCTCCTTTTTGGGGGGCATTTGGGCATTTCAATCTGGTTAGTAGACTGAGGACGGCTAAGAAATATGAGATATGGATTCTTTTGCCGGTAATCCCATTCGTTTCTCTCTAAGAGAGTTTGCAATCGTTACTTGGTTTTAATTGCGGAAAACTCCCTAACAATCGGCGCCAGAAGAGAAAAAATCTCCTGAGAAAGTATTGAACAGAACTCTTTGGGTCTCTTAAGTCATGCACCATTGAGATGGTTGTGGATGTACTGAAGAGGCGCAAAGTCAAAGACAGGATTAAGTTCGCTTGTATGGCTATTACGTCTTCAGTTCTCCCCTCTTCTCACTTCCCTAAACTCCTTCCAAAACATGTTGAGATGATATGGGATTTGGACAAATTCATGGCGTATCCTTGGGGTCGTGTATCTTGACAACTTCTTATGTCCACTCTCGTCAAAAAGATGACATTGCTCTTGCCTAGGATTCGTTTGCGCTTAAAGGATACGTTGATGCCATTCAGCTAGTAATGCTTGCATTTGTTCCTTCATTGAAAGAAGATATTACTCCCACAGAGCCCATTGTTGACGTAGAGTCTGATAGTGATGGTGATTCTCCATGGAAGATGAGGACGACGTTGACGTAGGAGAGACTGTGTCAAAGAAGTCACAGACTCCACCAAAATCCGTGGTCGTTCCTGCACACGCGAAAGGAATTGATATTGATTGTAAGGTGAGCGGCAAGTGTATTGTTAGTTCATATGTAATTTTGTATCACAAATCTGTATTGTTAGAGGATAACACTCATTATAACGACCATGTAATTTTGCACGCATGTGTCAGTCAAATCCATCCTAGATGATCCGAGTGAAGGGTGCTTGTTGGGCACTGATTTCTCATGGGAGGATGAAATAACTGACCCATTAGTTGATACCATGGTGGGTTTGATCAGTGGTGGTTTTATTTTCAAGAAAGAAATGTTTCGTGGTGGCTTGACCACGGCTGAAAGTTTTCGGATGAGGGCTGACAAGTAGAGGGAGAAAGAGGCAAAAGAGAAGCATGATAAAGACAATGCTACTGAGAATAATGATGGAGACTCGTCTGTCCCAACCTCTCATATCGCTATCGCCAAACATGTTGCTTCTCAAATAGAGGAAGAGTTAGGAGGTGTCTGTAGTAGGATAGTTGATGATGTAGATTTGCAGATCCGCGGCATAGTTGGTGGTTTCCATTTTGATCGCAAGATCAGGTATTCTGAAGCTTCTGTGTCCACACTTCAGAGCATTGAGCGGCGGCTCGATGTGTCACTTGCTGACCGGATGCAAAAAATTTGAGTATTTAATGAAAGAAATAACTGGTAAATTTCAAAGCCCACGAACACATCACCATCACCACTGAATGGTGGGAAGGAATTTCATCCCTCTCCTTCTCCTACGCGGCAAGAAACTGATTTTCTTCTGCACTCCAGTCATGTCAATCAAAATCCCATATTAGCTCCCAATGATGTTGTAAAGAAGGTTATTGATGAACTTGATTCCTCCGGGAATAGTGAAGAGCCATTGGCCACAGTTGATCATCCCCAGGGAACATCCGATGATTCTCAATATGTGGAAAAGGAAGAGGACCCCCCCCCCCCCCCCCCCTCCACAGGTACCAATATGATTAGATGTCATTCTTGTGGCATGTTAATGTTTGCATTGTTGTATTTTTATTTGCACTACCTCGACTATTATATGTTAATAGTTTTGTTACCCTGGTAACATATAGTTAACACACATTTATCTGATGTAGGTCATAGAAAAAGTGGTAACTCCATCTGGGGGTGAAAACCACCCAACTGAGATTCCATCGCAACCCCTTGGCAATGACGAGCACAAGGTAACTTTCCGCCCTTTTTTAGTTTTTTAACCACTCATACTAGCTTTGTATTTGAATTTTTATGTTCCTCTCTAGTTGCTCCCTGATTTTTTTACCTTATGTTCATTGTAGTCCAAAATTCTGTCCTTCTCCCTTGGGCTCACGTATGAAGAGGCTCCTCCACCTATGTTTAATGCAAAGCCGATGGGTTATGTATTACCAGAACTAAGCAGGCTTGCTGATAAGGTTGGTACGAGGAGGAGCAAGAGGGCTAGGGTCCTTCCTTAGAAGATTTCCACTGTGATCCCAAAATCTCAGTGGGTCTTTCATTTCTACCAGAATTGGAGCGTCTCTATTTGGAGTTCTGGAGAAGGTCACACCGTTGAAGTAAGTTAATAAAGTAGCTATCCAATACATATATACGTTGACGATAATTAATATTTAGCACAAATTTATGTTCATATCACCTAACTATATTAATTAGGTTTGTCACTATTGCCCCTGGTTCTTTTGTTTCTTCCTTCGAGTTCCTGGACATATCGCTTAGGTTAACCCAAATGTCAGCAAAGGTTTGTATTACGTTCAATATTTCATGATTGATCCATTGCTTTCCCCCATATATAAATTTATTTCGTTGTAGGTTATGGATGTTCAAATGGGATACTTGAATTGTCAGCTCCCACCAAACGTAAACCTTGTCACCATATCTGACACCACACTTCCTGCAACATTAATGAAGCATCATTCAAGGTTCATTAAGACGACAGTCAAAGACCATCCGAAACAAAATTTCACTAAAGAGGTCATCAATTCTTTGAAGAGTAGAGCGCTTGAGCGTATATACTTCCCTTTCAATTTTGACCAACAGCATAGGGTTGGAGTAAATTTAGATACCGAATCCTCCACACTCCATGTCCTTGATTGTAATACTCCTGTGATAATTTATATCTTAATGAAGAAGGATCTAAGTCCGTTGGTGAACATGGTTCCCTAGGTTTTCAAGCTGCCTAATCATGGGGACGCCGGAGCTACTATCAAGCCGTTTGCGGTGTCTAGATGCAAAGGGATACCCCAAATCTCTTGTGCCATTGATGCTTCTCTGATGACCATTCTTCTACAGAGAACCATTCCTTGGGAGGTGTTGATGCATGCAAGACCATAACCCCACGTGTTCTCTCAGCGGCTGCGAAGCAGCTACTCGTTAAATTCTTCTCATATATTTCTCCACCTCCTTCTTCAGCTGTTGACAATTAGGATCTACTTCGGAGACTTGATATTTTTGTACCATACATTTACTCTTCCATTTGAATATCTGTTGTTTTTTACTACCTCCCATCTTGACTTATTTGCCTCATTTAAAGTTTCACAATTTTGAAATTCTTAACATTGTGCATACTCTATAGCATGACACCTTGTAATTTATCTTCGCATATACAGTAAACAAATTTCCAGCTTAATAACAAAAACACATACACAAATAGATGTACATGCTACCCGGCCTAGGAATCGGCAATAATATTGTTACCGCTACTTCTTTGGAGAACTTTGAATATTGTGAATAAAAACAGACTTATCTATGTTTTACTTGTTCCTATCTTAATCTCGAACATCATACATACTAATTTTTTCATTTCATTCTCAATAATTAAATCCAATTTTACTGAAGGAACATCAGCTTCCTAAGCTACTTACCTAAGTCTTGAGTATATAAATATAGATCAATCATAACAATTAGCGGGTACCATAAATTCTAGCTATTGGGAAGTTCTTTTTCACAGACATAATCATATTACAAATGCGGGTACCATATTGTCAAAGCTTACATTGGAAGGCAATCTTATTTGCCCACACGTTGTACATACATATTTTTCAACGTGCAAGCAACTTAGGGGAACATATTAAACATATTACACAAGCAAAACAAGGCCACCTCAGGTCAGACCTTAAAAAGATCAAACCTTCCTTCCTATTGCGCTTCCTCCTGTTTTAACTTAGCTAATTAGATCAACATTTTATAGGTTGTGCAGTTGTGGTCTCCCCACCACACCTGCTACATGCCCTGCTCCTCTTGAACACTCCGGTGTTCTATGTCATTAACAAAGTTTTCTGTTAATAATGTTTATGACAAATGAGCATCAATGTTTAACAGATTTCCTACAAAGCATTTTACCCTTACTTCCCCCTCCAATGGTACGCTCGCTTTCCTCGGCCTCCCTTGTGGCTTTCTTGTAGCAGGATGTAGAAGCCTCATTCCACTCTGCATTTTTGTTACCCTAGTTGGGTTAACGGGGTATATGCTCCCCGCGTAAGCTAAAGCCTAGTAGTGGTTGATGTACTCTGCGGCAACCATTGACTCAACATTATGTTTGGAGCTTACCCGAAGCGGCTACGGCATGGGTGCCTAGAACTGCTAGCATATCAAACTCCTTGCACGAGCATTTCTTCCTTTTTAGGTCTACCCTGTGATAGATTCCTCCTTCGTCACGCACCTCATACTTCGAGTTGATGATATGCCTGACACCATAAACTGTCAAGATATTTAAGTTACGGGATACTATTGAAGATACCTTCCGGGTTAACGCGCTAACATTAGATGTAGACGCAGCTGGCCTACTTGAGAACCAACCCATAAGTATTGTCCATATGTAGTCTATCAGGGCCACAATTGGGTATTCTCTAGCACATCTAAGAGTGTTGCTCAGAGATCGGGGTAGGTTGCTTGTCATGATGTTGTATCGGGCAGCGGCAAAATGGGACCTAGCCCAGTGTTCCAGGCCAATCCTAATGAGGTAATCAGCACATGCAATGTCGACCACCTTATTCTCATTGAAGTGAACGTAAAACTCCTCCAACCAAAATGCCTTAGCTGCTCTCGAGATTAGGTATAGTAGGTATTTAGTATTGAATCTTGTTTGGACATTTGTTTGAAGATGAAGCAGGCAGGCCCAATGCTGTTCCATGGGGTAAAACTGCATAAAAAACAACTTCGTTCATTAGCAAATTCTTTGAACAAATGAAACTTATTTAAACTTATAAAAACATATTTCATTCCCAGCTACGGATTTATTAAACATTGTCATATTATATACCAGCTACACTAAAGATCATCAGCTATGAATAAGCTTAGGCATACTATTATTTATAATATGTTTTTTTAAGTCTTACCCTCCTTAAGCAAGAGTAAATGGATGTGTGGCGATCTGAGACGAAAAAAACTCCGCTGAGTCTGGTACCACACTTTTTAGCTTGTTGAAGAACCATGTCCATGACTGGTCATTCTCCCCATCCACAATGTCAAACCCCAAAGGGAATATTTGGAAGTTCCCATCCTGGGCGTTTGCAGTGAGAAGGAAAACTGATTACTTCCCCTTGAGGTGGATTCCGTCTATGATGACTACCTTCCTCATGTAAGGAAATCCTTGCAAACTGGCCCCAAAAGCTATGAATAGGTATTTAAACCTTTGAGCCCCTCTGGTCCAGGGGTTGTTTCTAAGGCTAGCATTGAGCCTGGGTTTTCGGTCCCAACCTGTTCAAGGTAGGCTGGTAATTATAGATATACAACTTCAACACTTTCTCTCCCTTGGCTAACGGCCTTCTCTGGACTTCCAAGCTTTCCATAGGAGATTGGTACCTGGTGCTCGGCCATCACGTGATCTCTTAGGCTTTCTGTTCGTGGGCCTCTCCCACCTCATGCTCCATACCTATTCCTCATCATATTAGCTACAACAGAGGCTATAGCATGGCTCCTGAATTCCCAATGATTGTCTACTAAGCAGGTATGTATGTTCTCCAATGTCTTAATTTTGAATCGAGGGCACCCTCCAAGTTTGGTTGCATATACCCTCCACCTGAAGGTAACTCCCACACACTCAACTAGCATTTTAATTGGTTCTGATATCTTCACCAAGTATCAGAATTTGTTTGCTATGGCACACATTGTCATATGCATCGTGAAAGTTTCCTTACTCTCGAAAACCTGTCCAGCGTATAGGTGATCCTTTGAAGCCATATCTGCACCCTCTGCAAATGTAGGTAATAATTTTTAAATGTATTTTGTAACAGTTAGAGAATATGTTAACAATCACCATAATATGTTGTGAAGGTTAATATTTTTGCTTACTACACCAATTTGAGTAAGGATTATGCTTTACCTAGGATTTGACAGTCATCTGAGTCTTCCTCAGTTGGTAAACCTAGTCCAAGTAAAGGGAGTGGTGCTCTAGATATCCCTTCAAACTCCATCGCAAGTTTTCTCACCATGCTAACTTCCCACTCGGGTTGCTTCCCCTTTCCTTCCGGTTCTAACTGTCTTGTTGCACCGGTAACTTCAGATGTACAATATATTAATTTTATTAACTCCTAATAAAGGTGATATCAATATTTATAGTTTGTTTTGATTTAAATCGGTCTAAGGTTGTAATGATTATGTACCCCTTAGCAGTGTTAGAGTTCCAGTGGTGGGAACAATTCCTAGCCTATCTGAGTTGTCATCATATGATGTCTCACCGGTTCCCACGAATCCCTCACGGAGTTCACTAACCTTAGATTTCCCCTTACTACATTAAAGTACTATTTTCTCACCTACACCTTATTCTAGTAATTTTTATTAGTACATTACATACTTCTTGTTTGCCATCACATTAACTTTTAATGGTTACACACTTCCTTTACTGATTTCTTCGAAACCATACCTTGTGCGTTGTTTGTATTTTGGGAAAGCCTTTATGTAATGTCTTCTAGCCTTTTCACGCCTCCAACTGCTTGAGGTACAGCCTCTGTTGATGGTTGAGAAGTTGAGTATCCTGAGGTCTCAAAAACACTCCCATAATGTAATACGTTTCTCTCTCAAACTTTCTTGTTGAAGCCATTAACTCTTTTTGTAGTTGGTCAAATTCTTTCGGAGTGCATATGTCTATTAAAACCTCCTCGATCGCAAGAAGGAATCCCCTTTCCCTTATACATGTCCAACACACACAAATCTTGGCTATTGAGTTGATGCCATTCTCATAGCATTTACTAAAACTTTTTAAGTTTCTTTACCACTTCAAGGTATAGGTTTCGGAGGCGGAACCAACACTTCAGTAAGGTCAACCCCGTCTTCTTATGCCCTCTGCCTTTTGTAAGGTTACACGTTTGCTTCCTCGAACGTAACATATAGTTGTACCCAAACACAGTCTAGTCGAACGGCGATGAACAACTCCACATCGTTATCATCTCTGACTTCCAAAGGTGCAGATGTGTACTCCTCCGGCTCCTTCATCCAGTCCGGAAACTTGTAAGTGAGTATGATGGGTTTTTTTGGTAATAGTAGTTGATCTAGCTTATATTTTTCCCTGACCATCGCCATCAACGAGTCATAACTCTCGTTCTCCTTCACCACCACGTCTTATTTCACCCTGGTGTGGTCGACGTTGAACTTCTATGACCACTGCCATCCTCTTTCTGAATCTCCAACAACCAACCTTACTAGAGGACCCATGCTTTCTTCTCGTTTCCTGCCACAACCTTTTTTTTGTCACAATCGGTTCTTTACTAAAACCTACACACATATTTTTTCTAATTTTGGTTTTAAATCTCATTTATCAGAATACAATACAAAAACGAACATTACCTCTGTGTGAAGGGAAAACATTCTTTGTCAATCGAGTTATGATCTTCAAAACTCCGGGTCACAGTTTTCGTTCTCACTCTACTTCCTCTTCAATTTTCTCTCTTGCTGTTAAGCTTTATATTTATCTCCAAATAGAAGTGTATCTAATACCTCAACTGATGTATACGCAGCTGTATCTTTCCAAGGCAACCTCGGCGTTTGAATCCACACTGTTGACACTTTTACCGGAGGAAAAATGTGGACGGGAAGAGGAGTAGGTCACATGCTACCTCGATAAACAGCTCCCTACGAAATCATCGAGTGTCTTCTTGTGTCAGGCACGTTTGCATGTCGTCGAAAAGTGTGTTAGACGTGAGTGTTTCTTTCGTCTTTTTGATGGCGCAATTGTATCGGCTGGGCTTGTTATATCACTTGAGAGCTAACTTTCAAAATTAAGCCTCCATTAAATATATTTAACTAATTAACCCTATTTTTTTTCTGAACGAGATAAAACATGGTTGATTTTAATTAATAATAGTCAGAATCTATCGTGTATTAAGCAAACACATCTTGACAAAATTATATTATTTTTCAAATATCAAACTCAATGACCACTGAAATTTGTTGAACGATTCAACAAGTATCAGACCATGTAAAGTTATTTTTAATAATAACTGATGCAAACTAGTAGAAGAATTTGCGTAAGATGAAGAGAAGATTAGAAGAATATCACTGATTACTCTTTGGATTGTATTCAGCTGTTTCAACCATACATGATTGCTTCATATGAAATCTGTTCTTACAACCAAAAGCAACTTAACAATTATTAGATATGCCAGTACATAAAAGCAATAAACGATCTTTAAGTTAAGATTGTAGGATCTTAATATATAAAGGATACAATCTGAATAAGAAAAATAAATTATAATGAACATTGATTAAATACAGAAATACTGTAAATCAGACGAAATGAACAACGAATTTTAGCAGAGTCGAAACTTGAAAAACTTTTTCTTTAACTCAAAAGTCGCACCGTAATGTGGCGGTTGTATGACGATTAAAGTCCCATGATAAAACTTTATCTTTCTTCTTTTCACATTACTTGAGTAAGAAGCCTAACAAACTTTCTTTATGTGTATACTCTTATTGACAAATAAAAATAAATAAAGAAAAAAAAGCGGAAGAGATTGTTTTGTTCATGTTCTTGTTAGTGGAATGAAAGAAAATATTATATAGCTTAGGAAAAAAACCAAAATATTTTTGGTTTTAGTGGAAATAAATATTACATTAATTTTTGATATTAACCATAAATTAAAGAGATTTATTACTTTGGTATCCAAGACTAATTCTTAACAAGAATTAATGATTTTGACCAAAATTTATTCTTTAAAAGATTTGTTTTTTAATTCAAATTATCATTTATGTAGTGATCAATTATATAAAATAAGTTTTGTATTAAAATATAAATTATTGGATCATGATCCATATATTGAACTATTATCAAAACCTAACTCAAATCTGAATTCACATCAACTCAACTTGGTACGTGCACTTGGTTTTAGAGGTGTCAAGTGGGTGGGTTGTCCATGGGCTAACCCAAGTCAATTCATTTTGGGTGGGTTATGGATGCACTCATTTAACAAATGGTCCAACTAGGCAAAAAGACCAATTGGTCCATGGTCCAATTGAGCAAAAACCAAATGGACAATGGGTGCCCACGAACTTCTAAAAACCTATTTCCATAATTTTGATATAAAATATAGTTTTATATTTTTGATGAAAAAACACAGTTTTAAAGAAAATAAAGAATCAATTTTTGATGAAAAACACAATTTCACAATTTTAGCAGAAAACATAATTTCAGATTTAGACACGAAAAAATGATTTCAAAGTTTCGTCAAACCCATCATATTCCTCGCCAAAACCATGATTTTATGTTTTTGACGGAAAACATGATTTTACGGTTTTGACAAAAAACAAATTTTTACGGTTTTGGGAAATGTATTTTTACGGTTTTTGCGGAAAAAACTTATTTTTACGGTTTTGGCGGGAAAAACATGATTTTACGGTTTGGGGTGGGGGACATGTTTTTACGGTTTTGGCAAGAAAATGAAATTTTATAGTTTTGGCGGGAAATATGTTTCTACGGTTTTGGCAGAAAACTTATTTTTATGGTTTTGGTGGGAAAACATAATTTTACGGCTTTGGCGGGAAACTAAATTTGTATGGTTTGGCGGAAAACATGATTTTACGGTTTTGGTGGGAAAACATGTTTTTTACGATTTTGGCGAGAAAACGTGTTTTTACATTTTTGGCGAGAAAACATGTTTTTACATTTTTGGCGGAAAAACAGAATTTTAAGGTTTTAGTGGGGAAACATGTTTTTACGATTTTGGAGAGAAAATATATTTTATAGTTTTGGCGGGAAACCGAAATTTTACGACTTTGGCAGGAAACATATTTTTACGGTTTTGGTGGGAAACCGAAATTTTATGATTTTAACGAGAAAATAAAATTTTACAGTTATGGCGGAAAAACAAAATTATGATTTATGATTGAACTTAAAATTTGCTATAATTCTTATGGTTGACTTTTTATAATTAGATTTAAAGATTTACTTATGTTTGGTATTAGTATAAATTTATAGATTAAATGTATATAAATTAATTCTTACGTAATTTAAGGTAATATTAAAAATAAATTATAAATAGGTGAATTTGGGTTTTGTCCAATTGGACATGAGTAAAATTGGGTGTGAGTCTAAATGGGATTGAGTTAAATATGGGTGTGAATGTTTTAGGGACATAAAAATAAATGCCCAATTGGACATACACATTTGGGAATCCAACCCAATTGACAGCCCTACTTGATTTAGTATGAGTTTATATTTCTCTACGATTATCTAAGATTATTAACCAACTTTTCCACACTATCCATTTTATGTTATTAGAACAATAATTTCAAAACAAATATTTCTCATCAAACAAACTATAATGTTAATATCTTATTATATAAAGAACAGTTTACTCCCTCATGGGAGTGCCACCTCATCAAATACTATAACTGGGGTGTGACACGTGTCCTCTCTCACAAAACTCTGTATTTCATTTATTGTTGTGCTTAACATCTGTGGGCTTCTTGTTTGGGCTTTTTGATTACACAACATTTCGAACCTGAAAATGACCAAAGGCTTATAGTCTTCCTTGGCTTCACAACGAGATTAGGGTTCCTCCTCTTCTTCCATCGCAGACACCAACAACGGATTTTTGAGAGATTGAGCCATGAATATAAGCACAGTGGGGAGATTATGGGTGTAGACATTTGTTACTCGATGCTAAGGTAGATACGACGTTGAAAACATATAACACGCCTATCAGATTCATCGGTTTCTCCTTCTCAAACATCATAATTTCCATAAAAACTTCCATCCGGGAATGGCTACTTCATCGATTGTGCTCGCGCACTTGAAAGTGGGACGCTACTCTAACACCGGATTTTGAGGTTCTGGAGTCCCGTCATGTGAAGAAATGCAGCAAACTCATAGGGTTAATATGATGTCCGTTAGCGAGCAGGTGAGGCCAACGACCATTGGCATGAGCAACCACAACTTCAAGATTTCTAACAATACAATATCCATACGCTTCTGGGTATTCTCAGACCTTGGATATCATTATCTGTTTTTTTTTCATTCTAATATCTATGGAGGATTAAGGGTATGATTTGATCAATGTGTTTTGATCGGTTAAATTCAAACGGCGCCAATATCTGATAAACTATGAGAGTGGTCAGTTCATTTAATTTTTAGGATAAACTTCATAAGTTTCTGTAAGAAAAATCACTTACACAATCCAATTGTAGTTCTATGTAATCTTGAAAAAGCTTCAAAGGAGGGCTTTGTTGCAGAAACTGTAAATCTAATGACCACTTTTTGGTCCATATTTCGATGGTGATTACTGGCCAGGCACAGCAGAAGAAGATGGCAGAAAGGACAATTAGAAAGGAATGATCAAGAAAACAATTACAAAAATGGCTCTGGAAGCTTCTAAGAACTGATCTTTCTGGACGGCATCCAAGGATCTGCTTCTAATTCATAAAGTAATTTGGACTTTCTTTTAATTATACTAACTTATTTGTTAGTTTGTTCTCCTTTGGTCTTTATTTCCAGCTCGGTGAGACCATTCTCCCAATGAATGAGGACTTTCTCATGGTCCATTTGCAACCTTCTTGCACACATTGTTGTATGCTGATGGTATTTGGAATAGTCGGTAGCAATTAGTGCAAACACTTTCAGAGTAAGTAAAATCTTTCTTTCTCTTCCGCTCTTTGATTTTTATAATCTTTTGTTTACCTTTTTGTTGTTGTATTGCACTTGCACATAAGAATATTATTGATTAATAAAATGTTATTCTCCCTTTCAGGTGTTATGAACTTGAACAGAGGCGTGAAGACATGTAAAGGCACAACTGTCTGATCTTCAACACAAATTTCACTGCAGATTCTTTGAATGCTAACAATTTGCTCCTCTCGGTAAATCTCAGGTTCATCTGATTTCTTTTTTCTAGTAAATATGTACTTTCATTGAGCTTCATTAGTTAAGCGTGTTTGTCTTTTCTTTGGCATGTTTTTTTTGTCAAGTCTGTTTGTCTTTTCAACGGATAAAAACGATATCTCTCTAATGTATCGATGTGTCTTTTTTAAAAAAAAATTTTTTATAGCATTGCAATTTTATTATGACATGGAAAAGTTTCTTGTTCATTTCAAAGATATGCATGTATTAGAAATCAACGTCCAAATATAAAAAGTACTCCAAATTTTGTAGTGCTCAGGTTTCGTTCTTAAAATATAATAATTTTATATTTATAGTTACACTTTCACATGTATAATTTTAAATATAAAAAAGTAAGTTAAAATATATATCGTATTTCAACTATGTTTTCCACAAACACAAAATTTCTGTAATTGGTACTTTTAAAGGTATTAATAATTAAAATTTATTATAAATATAAATTAGTGTTTTAGAATAACTTACAAATTGTATCCAATCAAATGACAAAAAACTTTAATTTTTCTTCAAAAAAATAAAAATAGATGAAGTCGAAAAAAAAATTTATATGATATATAAATCTTTATAATTACACATAAATCATTAAAATTCAAATAAGATCAAATAGAAACAAACAAATCAAAAGTTTTTGGATATTTTCATTTCTAAAATAAAATTATATTGTATAGAAAAATGGTCAAAGATAATAAAGTTATGTTTCATCAAACTAAAATACCAAAACAAAAATATAATAATAATTAAAATAGTATGGTCTCAGTATATGTTATACATCAAATAAAAATTAGAACATATCATAATAAATATAAAAATATATCAAATGTTAAATTAAATAAATATAAACATTCTGCGCGAAGCGCGGACTTACCCTAGTTTGTAATAAAATTGAGTTCCAACAATATGATGTAACATCAATACATCATCTAATCAGGTTCGTCGATGTAGATGATATTAAAATTGAGTTCCAACGGTATTATCGTAGAGCAGGATTAACCGGAGTCTCTTAAGGTGAGATTCTTAGCTTTTCTAAGAGATGTATCTTAGCTTTTAACTAAGAAGAACTGTCCCTTAAATAAGAACCATAAAAGCCGTCTCTTAGCGGGAAAAATGTAAAAAAAATTAAAAATTAAAAAAACAAATTTTACATTAATAACTTCACCTTAAAGACCCGGATTAATCACGGCCATCATCTAATCAGGTTCGTGGATGTAGATGACGTGGCTTAGTGGTTATAACTTATAAAGGCACGTGTAGCTGACGTGGTACTGGTCGACGTATCTTCTTATCATTTCTAGACCCAAGACAAGAACCGACGTCTCACTTTCTCCGCTTCTCTTTGTCTGATAAACCCCAAACCAAGTCAGAATCTCCAGAAAGAAAAGCTCATACCCCCTAACCCACGATTGATAATTGGAGAAAATAGGAGATTAAGCTTGAAGTTAGCTCATTTCTAGGTGGGTTCGTTGAGAAAACACCTTCTTCTTCTAGATTTCACTTATAGTCTCTGTAGTTTGAGTATCTAGAGTCAATTTCTGTTCCTAACAAAAGTAAGGGTTCTGCCTATTGTTTGTTTTGTAGGTGCTTGGACACAACTAATCTTGCAAGTATGTCGAGCAAAACCAGGGATGTTCTAGAAGGTCTGGTGAAAGATACTTCTCTCAAATGGTTGCTTGGGAAGCAAACTTCTTTGGATGATGAAATACAGGAGATTGAGAACTCTCCTTCTGCTGGATCGAACTGGATACCTGAGCTTTCTCCACTGGCAAACGTGGTTATCCGCAGGTGTTCAAAGTAAGATGATTTCGGTTTTGATGTTAATTTAGAAAAGTACTCGCTTCTTGGTTTGGTTTCTATATAGCGATGAGAGACATTGGATGCAGAATACTTGGTGTCTCTGTAAATGAGCTACAAGATAGTTTCAAACAAGAGGCCTCTGGATCTGTGAAGCAGCCTTCAATGTTCCACGCAACTTTCTAGAGTACTGCTGTTCAGGGCACTTGCTCTCTCTGTGGGAGTGACAGGTCATCTAAGTGATAAAACGTTTCGTCGTTTAACTTTTGAGATGATGGTTGCTTGGGAGGTCCCTTCTGCTTCTAGCCAGTCATTGCTCAATGTAAGCCACCACTCTCTTGCTTTCTGTGTGTACAACCTGGGTTGAGACAAAACCCTGATCTGGTCGTCATGGAAGCAGGTTGATGGGGATCCAACTGTCGGTTTAGAAGCCTTCTCCCGGATCGCTCCAGCAGTACCAATAATAGCTGATGTGATCATATGTGAAAATCTGTTTGGGGGTGCTGGCTTCTTCTTCTTTATCAGATGGTGGTCGGCTTCATTTCTCTGTTTATGACAAGTACTTGTATGGACTTGAAAGGTAACTAAAAACTTCTATCTTCAGAAACATTCTTCAGGAAAAATACTTAATGAAATCTGAAGTTTTTAACAAACCGGGAACATTGTGTAGAGCAATAAAGAAGATGAAGAGCCAGTCCGAGTCATCTCTGCTTTATGGTGTTCGATCAAAAGGAGAAAAGATTCTTGAGATTGACGGGACAGTTACTACACAACCAGTTCTTGAACATATTGGAATGTCTACATGGCCAGGTATGTGTCTTTGTTTGATACATTCCCTCTCTCTATTTGGTTTATTGAATTGGATATTGTTAAGTGCAGGTCGCTTGATTCTGACTGACCATGCTCTCTATTTTGAGGCTATAAAAGTTGTCTCTTTTGACACACCAAAGCGTTATAGCCTATCTGAAGATCTGAAGCAAGTCATTAAACCCGAATTAACCGGTCCTTGGGGT
>CAJHQP010008603.1:0-26189 GCA_905132765.1 Moricandia arvensis | reverse complement strand
AACAACAACAGCCGAGCAGTTGATTCAAATCCGCGCGCGATGCGCATCAGTCAGCTAATTTGCACAGGCCTCTCATTCAGAAAAGGGTCTAGACAGGTTTGAAATCATCTTAATCCAGTCAGGATGTAGATGGCATGTAGAACAGGGCAATTGAATTCCGCAGTGAGATTGTCCTATCTTTTGGTGATTTTTCAGTGTCGATCGAGTTTGGTACCTCATCATAATTTTTGTTTTCGATATTATCTTACTCTAATAGGGGGAGAATCTATACAGGCCTTGAACTTGATGGATGTTCGAAAGGAGGTGAAGAGGGTTTCTAAAGAATTATTTTGGTTACGAGGATTGCATATCACCAGTTATTAGGACTTCGGTAATTCTCTCAGATGAGAGGAAGGAGCATTAGGCACTGGCTGCTGTTTAACTTATGAATCAGGTCCGTAAATCCAAGAAGACACTGAAGGGTGAAGAGAACAAGATTCCTGGGAAGTTCGTGATTCCATGTTGTATACATGGAAAAAATTTCCCATACGCCCTCTGTGATACAGGATCTGCCGTCAGAATCATGGCAAGGACACTGCCAAACTGTTTAGGATTAAAGGTCGAACCTTCTCAAGATAGTTTCACCTTCGCAGATAACTCCAAGGAAAACTCAGAATGAATGATCAAGAATGTTAAAGTAGAGATAGGTGAATGCACTTGTCCTTGTGGACTTTCATGTTTTGGAAATCAAATCAGGTCGAGAATCTTCTCTTCTCTTGGGAAGGAGCCTTTATGGCTACAGTAAGGGCAGTTTGTGATCTCAAGAAGAATAGATGTGCCTTACTAATGTCAATGAAAATGTCTTCTACGATCATGTGGGAAAGACCAAAAGTGAGGGGTTTATTTCATGAATAGGGTCGTCTGAAGATCCAACACATGCATCTGATTCAAACCGCGAAACCACAGAACCAGCTTCAGTGTCGATCGACACTCGCCTAATAGCGCCGATCGACACTCCGCCTAATAGCGCGATCGACAGTCTCCAGATTTTAGAGCGACCTGTGATTGAAAAGCCTATGTTTGGGGGAAGGACCAGGAAGAAGAAAAGGAAAAAGAAGGTAGATGCAGATTTATTGTCACCAGTTCCTTCGTGATGTTATGAGGGAACTCTTGAGTATAGGATGTGCTGTAAAGGAAGTTTGAAACCTTTACCAAGGTCAGGGTGCAATGTGATCTAGAGGAAATATAAAGGGGAAGCTTATGCATGGGCTTTTATCAACATCATCAACAAAATGAGGAAGAGGGACACTGAGAGCTCTTCTGGAGCAAGTTCTCCTTCTCATCCAGACTAAATTAGATCTCCAGAACTCAAGCTAATGACTATAACCAACCGCTGAGAGGGAGGCAACCAACTGTTTAGTAAGTTTATAATTGGTTTTTACTTATGCTATTTTTAATTTCGGACTTGGTTTTAGTTTGGAAGGTTTTTAAAGAGAAGGAGTAGATTGTTCGAGAACTCCATCGGTCAGCAACATCAGCTCACCATCGGTCGATGGATTGGATGGTTCACCATCGGTCGACACTCCTTTCGGAGTTCGCTATACTCGACTTTCTCTACAACTTTTACTTATGATTTAGTTAGTCCTAAACCAAACAAGGATGGGATTACACTGGGACAGTGTAATTTAAGTTTAGGGGAGGTGCGCTGATACTTCTTATTGTTTTGAGCTTTTATTTGCTATATCTATATAAGTTTTTCAAAAATTTTATTGAGTCAAGAAGGGGATTATGATAAGATTTATATTTTTATTTATTCGCTAACCACTCTATAGAACCATTCTTAGACTTGTTGTTTGCATAGAGTACTAGAGATACCACAGTGGCTCATCCTGCCACTATATCACACTTGATTAGAAAGTTTGAAGGAACCAAAGCTAACCTCCAACCTAATACTGATTTATTTGCATGCTTTGGGATTGGCATACATTGGATCGGATTCCATATGCAGGTATGGAAGGTAAAAGTCTGTGTTCTTATTAAAAGAAAGGATTTGCATACATTGGATCGGCATCTATTAAAAGAAAGAAAGAAAAGATTTAAATGATTTACAGAGATGCAGAGGGGTAGGTACATTACCGGTGACTCCACTAGTCTAATTCAAAGGAATGATTACACATCGTTGGAAGCGAGGGATAAGTACATTACCGATGACCCCACTATTTTCCTACACTTTGTCAAAAAAAGAAGAAGAGAGAAATTGAAAATAAGATGGCAAGATGGAATGTATCAACATCATTGTCCGTTGAATTTGAGATTTAAAAAGATTCAGAGAAGAGAGAAAAGAGGGAAGAAAGGATCATAGTAGACTACCTATGTGTTCAGAAATACTTGCAAGGGTAATAGTCCATGTGTCATTTGATCGATACTCCCAAGGTAAAGCCTACACATCTATTTATGCATGAAATGAGGCTAGTAGAAGGGTGAGCCAGACTAGTATTCGCTAAGTTGTTGGTAGAATGGATTTGGTTGTTATACTGAGATAAGGTATATAAAGAGTCTCTAAGATTAGCATGTATTTGATGTGGTTGAAACATAGTAGAGGTGATAAGGATGAGTTAGAGATATTCTGAGTCGCAGCGTTTTCAAACCTATTCCATAGGTTTACCCTTGTTTCGCTTGAGGACAAGCAAAAGGTTAAGTCTAGGGAGTTGATAGGGTCTGATATTTAACTGTTTAGGCCATGATATCAGCGTTATTTAGAGTTTATTATATATTTCTGGAGTTGTATTAGAGTGTTTTCAGGTCCAGGTACGTTATGGAGTACTTTGGTTATTCTGAAGCTATTTGAGATGCATAACTGCACAAATTCGTAAAAGGTTTATCTATAGGTAGAGGTTTTTCGACAGTGCGAGTAAGCTGATATTTTTACACAAAATAGAGCTTTCAGCTTTCCAATGCCACCAGTTTGAGGTCCATCTGACGGTTAGATCGAAATTTATCCATGATTTACTGAAGAGTGGTATGTCTGCCTCGCGAGAGGAAGCTGTCAAGAAGAAGAATGAGTGTCTATCGACGGCCCAGCCTTAGTTTCGATCAACGGTAATACTAGAAGACAGGCCCAACTTGTTTTATGGCCGACATACGCCCAGAAGCCACCACAATTTACCAGAGTACACATTGACGAGTTTATACCTAATTTATATAGTTTTCTAAGCCATTGTTGACGGCTAAGTTTTATTTTATTGATTGTCTTAAGTTTTGGAGAGAAGATCAATTCTCCTTCAGAGATAGGTTGGAACTCCTTTGGTTTTATATTGATTTTATATCTATTATTTATTCAGACTATGATTTGTGTTATTGCTTCCATGGCTGCGTAATCATCTGTTAGGTTTAGGGATTTCATGTTCCTAATGTCAAACTGATAGTCATAGGATTGCTAGGTTATCTATTGATGTCTACACCATGTTGGCTTGTAATACTAGGATCTAGAGTAGTGGAATAGCAAGAGAGTGTGACTGATTACTTGAACCTAGAATTATAGGACAATTGAGAGGCACAAAAGTGCAATTAATTAACAAAACCCAAGCCATGTGTGGGTTAGATATCTAGGCGCATACAAGAGTTGGTCTAGGATCTAGTTGAACATTCTCGATATGTGTGTTAATGCTTGTCTGAGGTAATCGATCGATACCCAAGCATTGGTATCAATCGATGCTCAATCCTTGTTTGCATGCGAGAGCTGGAACATAGAAATTAGGCATCTGATTAGTAATTGCATGTGAGAGCTGGATTACTTGCTTATTGAATTCCAGTTTTAAAAATTGATCTATAAAAATCTTAGCATCCTCGATTTGTGTTTTGCATCTATTGATTGATAAATCCCAGACCTAACTATTTTATCTTATTGCTATCACACCAATCACCTTCTTACTTGTCTACTATTACTTCTTTAATAAACTTTTTGCCTAGATTAATCTAAACATTTATAGTCTATTGTTTGCCCACGCTCCCTGTGGATTCGATCCCTAAGTACTACAATTGAACCTCTTATTTGAGAGAGTAAAATTATCTTATAGGGTTACTTGAGATTGCATAATTAAAGCTACATCAGTAAGTAACTTAAAACCGAAAAAATCTAGACTAAACCTATTAATCAAGCCTAATGGCGAAGCCAATGCTCCCCGGAAACGGCACCAAATTTGATATCACTGCAAATTACCCTAAGGAGTGACTTTCTCTCTCAAATAAGAGGTTCAGTTGTCGTACTTAGGGATCAAATCCATGGGGAGTGTGGACACACAGCAGACTTTAGATATTAAGATTGAGTTAGGTAAACAGTTTATAAGTGGAGCTTTCATGTTCATGTACGGTTTGGAGAACTTTGGTGATTCTAGAGCTTTTTGAGATGCAGAACTGCACAGATTCGTTAGATGTTTAGCTATGTATGGAGATCTTCCCATGGTTAGATTAATATTTTCTTTTGACACAAGATAGAGTTTTGACTTAGCTTACCAATGCCACCAGTTTGAGGTCAGTAATCATCCTATAGCAGATTATTATGCTCGTTTTACTAAAGAGTGGTCTATCTGCCTCGTGAGACGAAGTTGACGAGGAGATGAAGGAATGTCGATCGACGGTACACCCTTGGTGTCGATCGATGGTGATTCCAGAACGCGGGCCGAGTATATTTCAAAACCGACTTAAGCTCAGATGCCACCATAATTACCAGAATACCCCTAGACTAGTTTAAACCCTATATTTATTTTTTCTAAGCCATTGTTGACGGCTATGCCTTCTAATATTTATTTTTATTCATTGTTAATCGTTGTAGAGAAGATCAATTCTTCTTCAGAGATTGATATGGAACTCCATTTGTTTTATATTTTATTTCTTTATCTATTATATTATTCAGACTATCAAATATCCTAATATCACGGCTCTAGTTAGCTACTCAAAAACACAAGCAATAAGCATAATTCTGATGATAGATCTAATAATCACCCCATCAGTTCTATTATTTGGCTAATCCGTCAAAACCATTAATAAACCCTAAATCTTACACCTGATCTACTCAACATAGCTAAGCAGAACATAATCATAAACATGAAATAATGCATATAATAGGGATAGAAAACTGGGGTTCCAATACAAAGTTTGAAAGAAGTCTTGATCTTCTCCCCAAAAACTACTATGTTTACTATGAATACTCTAAACTTGTAAAAGAGGTCTCTTGTGTCGTCGTTTGCATGAAACACCAGCAAAGATAATATAAACTAGGTAAAAATCGTCCATGGGGAATCTTGTAATTTACATGACTTGGGCCTAAGTCGGGTACTTTGTAAATTGGGCTTCTGCGTGTCAACCGTTGATCGACAACAAGGGTGCATCATCGATTAACAAAAATCTCTATCTCAACTCGTACTTAGCTGAATTTGACCAGCTAAGGGATTTCTCTCTCTTTGAGCTCCATAAAGCCTCATGATCTCTATAATGGTCCAAAATTCATGTGGACCTGAAAAGACTCTAAAACACATCCTAGACACACATAACAGACTCCAAATAAGGCCAATAACATGGCCTAAAAGTAGTCAATATTAGGACCTATCAACTCCCCCAGACTTAACCTTATCCTTGTCCTCAAGAAAATCAAGGGTAAACCTCTTGAAGAGGTTTGAAAACAAAAGGACACACAAATCTCTAGCTCATCATTATCAACTTTACTATGTTGCAACCACATCAAACAAGTGCCAATCTTAGAGAAACTTTATATACCTTATCCTAGTATAAAAAACAAATCCATTATACCAATAACTTAGCAAATACTAGTTTGACTGACTCCTCTCCTAACCTCATTTCTTGCACAAAAATAAAAGTGCAGCCTTTACCTTGGGAGTATCGTTCAAAGGACACGTGGACTCTTACCCCTACAGGTATCTGAACACATAGGCAGTCTTCCTTGATCTTTTTCTTCTCTGATTCTCTCTTCTTTGAATCTCTTTATATTCCTTTTTATTAGTCCAATGAATCAATGATGCTTATACAGTACATCTTGTTCATCTTTCTTTTTCTTTTCTCTTTTTTTTTATAATATTTTGGATAAGGTGTAGGCGAATAGTGGGATCAAAAATAATTTACTTATCTCTCGCTTCCACAATGTGTGATCATTCCTTTTTGAATTAGAATTATGGGGTCATAGGTAATTTACTTGCCTCTCTGCATCTTTCAAGAAATAATCTCAATCTCTTATACATACAGAAGTCGAAGAGAGAGTGAGAAGGGAATCCGAAACACACAGACTTTTACCTTCCAGACTTGCAAGAGAAATCTGATCCAATGTATACCAAATCTCAAAGCAAGCAAACAAGTTGGTATTAGGTTGGAGGTTAGCTTCGGTTCTTTCAAACTTTATAATCAAGTGTGATATAGTGGCAAAATGATCCACTTTGGTATCTTGGGCCAATTTGGTTGACGAGAATGCTCTTGTTGTTCCATTTCCAGCTATTGATCTTCATCTTCCATTTCCAAGCCATTTCCCGATCATTTTGGTTAGACCAATCCATTTCTCGATCTTGCTGGCTTATCTAGTCCATTTCATGTCCACAGGTTTGTCCAGCTCATTTTCTGATCAAGGAGGTTGTTCACTGGTTGTTCATGCTTGTCTAAAGTATTTCCATGTTTTATTAGACCACATCAAGGACCATAACATTTTCTTGGTCCAATACTTTATGACTCAACCAATAAGCTCTCAAATAAGCCAATTTGGTCGTGCCATGATCCATTTCTTACCTCCTTCCACATTGACTTCATGCACAAATTGTTGTTTACCTATTGAGCTAACAAATATTTAATATTCTGCATAAAAAACTTTTAACTTTAATTTTAACTAGAGTCCAATCCGCCCGTAGCCCAGATAATGTATTCATATTTTTCGTTTATTATTCTCTATTTCATAAAAATACTTGTTTTGGAGAAAAATGTTTTAAAATATATATTTTATATTTTAAAGTCACTCCAATAAAGCAGCGATTTCCGACGGCATATATCGTCGGAATTTAGTCGGAATAGGACTATTCCTACGAAATTCCGACGAAATAATTTGTCGGAAAAATCTCGTCGAAAAACATATTTCATCGGAATTCCGTCAGGCAGTCCGAGGGAATACCAAGAAGAGAATCTTCCGAGAAAATTCCGAGGAAATATTTCGTAGGAGACATTCCTCGGGATATTCCGATGGAGGATTCCTCGGAATATTCCGAGAGAATGTGTTACTCGGAATATTCCGAGGAAAACACTCCGTCGGAAACTTCCGAGGAATTCCAAGGAAACAGTTTCCTCGGACTTGTCCGATGAAGTTGTCCCTCGGAAATTTCCGAGGAAACAGTTTCCTCAGAATACTTCTGAGGAAGGTTACCCTTGGAATTTTCCGAGGAACTATTTTCCTTGGAATATTTCGAGGAACCTATTTCCACGGAATAACCCGAAACTTAATTTTGGAAAATATTTATTTTTTAATATATTTTATATTTTGAATTTAATTTTGAAAAATAAAATTAAATCTGAAATAAAAACATATTATTATAATATTAAAAGTTTTACAAATCAAAAAACATTAAAAGGTTTTATTAAAAAACACGTAAAAACTCGTGTGGGAACATTCTCATCATCATTTCCATCATTTGGGCGTTCGCCCTCTCCGCTGCATCCACTTTAGCTTGTTGCGCGGCCATCTGAGCAAGAATGGTGTTGTTCTGGTTCTCCAATGCTGATATGCGGTCATCCTTGTTCTGTAGCTACTCCATAAGTGTCGGATCAACAAAAGGTGCTGATGAAGAAGAAGCAACTGACGGAGATCGACGACCCAAACCGAATAAACGCCTTTTTCTCTTTGGAACCACCTGAAAAGAAAACATAATGATTTTAGTAGCAATAAAGAAAAAGAAATGAAAATATAGTAAAAATAAAAATGATGATCTTACCGATTCAACAAGCTCGATTATTTGACCTCGAGACAGGTTGGTGGAAGCATCAGTAGTGGCGTCCTCATCAGAGTGAAGCTGAGATAGGCGGAACTCTTCGTCATCCTTCTGGCTTTGGACCAGGTCGACCACTTCCCTCACAAGACAATCAGAAATCTCGCCGGTCTTTTTGTTGGTATACGCCATCTTCATTAGGGCGAGATCATCAACCGGCTCAGCATCATTTTCTTCCGTCTAAACAATGTAAGAAACGCATTAAAAATTTGAAATAAAAATGTTTAAAGATTTGAAATAAAAAAATAGATTTAACTTACCATTCGATCTCTGAGAGTGTGAATACTCTGGACACCCAAGTTGTGCTTGTACATGCCCTTCCCACGACGCTCGATCTTGCGGTTGCCAGAGTTGGTCACCGATAGGTCTTGCGTCGTGTCCTTCTCCTAGTATTGTATCAACTCCGCCCACACCGTCTCGTTAATCGATTTCGGTGTCTTTCCTTTGATCCACTTATGCTTCCACTCATAGATATGCTTCCCATAATTATCCATGACTTTGTGGTTGAAGTGGTGACCGATGAAGTGTGTCTGATCAGAATTCCAGTTGAATTCTTGCTGAAAAAATACACAATTAGTAAAACAATTATGTTAAAGATTAAAAAATAAGTTAAAAAAAATTAAAATTTACCGCAAACTGACGGAACCACATTTCCCGATCCTCAGAAGGGAAGCTGGTTAAGGTAGGATATCCCTTGTGGAGGGTCGAGTACATAATCCGGTTGATGAAGGTTCTGATCCCATTCCCAGATCGATCGAACCTAAGATAAGAAAAAAATAAGAATGAAAAAAATATATTGAAATAAAATTTTAAGAAAAACAAAAAAAAAAATTTACCAAGTTTGGTGTCGTCCATATGGATACGGAGTGAGAACAAGAAGATGCTCTCGACCCGGCTGCTGAATCAACTTTTCAACAGTCATGATTCCCGAAACAACCGAAGGAGCGAGAGGGTGACCATACTCGTCTGCAGCTTGGTTTAGAGACGCTGAAGAAGCCCTAGAGCGGGAGGACAAACCACTACGACCTCGTGGTGCAGAACGGCGAAGTCTAGTCTGGTTCTCGCCACTAGACCTATTTGTAAAACAAAGTTTTACAAATAGTTTTTAAAATGGCAAATATACATATAAAAATCTAAAATTTTTTTTATTAAATATAAAAATCGGTTTATACATATAAGAATCTAAAAGTAGATTTAATATACAAATTATGTTTTATAAATATAAATATAAAAATCGTTTTATAACTATAAACAACTTTTTATAAATATTAAAAACGTTTTATAAATATTATACACTTTTTATAAACTTTTTAGTTCTCCAACACCATCTACTGGATAATGCACATGTCCACCAACGTCTGGCGTCCTTTCTGCACCAAAATCTCTTAATTGTGTCAACAAATTTGCCCCACAAATTTCCGGAGGTGGACTATCAAACACCTTCTTGTTCTTCGTAAACAAAGTCCTACTCCTACGATATGGATGATCAGGTGGTAGGAATCTCCTGTGACAGTCAAACCAACACGTTTTCCTTCCGTGTTTTAATTGGAAAGCATCTGTGTTATCTTGACAATATGGACATGATAACCTTCCATGTGTTGTCCATCCAGATAACATACCATATGCTGGAAAATCACTTATTGTCCACATAAGTACTTCCCGCATTTGAAAGTTTTATTTACACGAAACATCGTATGTTTCAGCACCTTGAGCCTATAGTTGTTGCAACTCATATATTAGTGGCTGAAGAAACACATCAAGTGATCTCCTAGGATGCTCTGGCCCGAGAACGAGAATGGAGAGAAACAAAAACTCTCGGCGCAAGCACAAGTTTGGCGGTAAGTTGTATGGTGTAAGAATGACTGGCCATAGAGAATATTGTCTTCCATGCTTGCCAAATGGGCTAAAACCATCGATACATAATCCAAGGTAGACATTTCTTCTTTCATATGCAATTATGGATATGTTGATTGGAACTGCTTCCAAGCTTTTGCATCTGAAGGATGTCTAATCTCACCATCTGTTGAATGCTCCGCATGCCATCTCATTGGTTGGGTTGTGCGTTCAGACTGATACAACCTCTTCAACCTTTCTGTCAACGGCAAATACCACATCCTTTTGTATGCCACTGGAACTCTTCCACTCGTATCTCTATAACGAGTCTTCCCACAAAATTTGCACTGAAGCCGGTTCTCATCCGCCCTCCAATATATCATGCAGTTATCAATGCATACATCTATTACCTGATACGGTAAACCAAGACCAGCAACGAGTTTCTGAACCTCGTAGTATGAACCCGAAGCTAGATTATCTTTGGTAGAACACCTTTTACAAAATCAGCAATCGCATCCACACAATCTTCAGCCAAATTATAATCTGTTTTAATGCTCATCAGTCTTATTGCAGATGATAAAGGCGAATGACCATCTCTGCAAGCTTCGTACAAAGGTTGTTTGCCTGCATCCAACATATCAAAAAATCTCCTAACTTCTGCATTGGGTAATTCTTCCCCTCTAAAATGATCATGTACCATCTGCTCAGTACCTACACCATAATCTACATCCGTTCTAATTGGTTCTTCTAACCTATCCGTAGTTTGAGGTGCGCTAGTACTACCATATTCATAATCAGTTTCTCCATGATGATACCAAATTTTGTAACTATGTGTAAACCCATTCAAATATAGATGTGTCCAAACATCCCACTCTTTTATAACCTTTTTATTTTTACAAGTAGATCAAGGACATCTTAACATACTCGTTTTTGCTTCTGGTTGTCGATGAACTAGCCTCATGAATTTGGCTATACCTTCTTGATATTCATCCGTAAGCAATATCGTGTTAGGATCCATATGAGGTCGATCCATCCAAGAACAATAATAATTTGAAGAAGACATGGTTTTTTGAATATATTTTGTGTGTAAAGTGAGTGAGAGGATGAAAATATTGAGTGAATAAAGAGTGTGAGGGGTGCTTGTATTTAGAGATGAAATGCTGTCGGTATTTCCGACGAAGTTCCGACGACTCCTCGGAATTTTGTCGGAATTTTCCACACAACGGCTCTTTTAACGGATAATTTTTTGTCGGAATTTCCTCGAAAAACCCACAAAAAAATTTCCTCGGATTTTTTTGGAATTTTCCAAACAAACACAACGGCTCTTTTAACGGATCATTTTTTGTCGGAATTTCCTCTGAAAAAACCGGCGAAAATAGTTTCCTCGGAATGTGTTCGGTTTATACCAACGAAATTAACGTTCCTCAGAATGTCGTCGGTAGTTTCCAACGAATTTCCAAGGAAACCTGATTTTGGGGTTTAGGTTACTTTTGCATTTGATTCAATAGCGTTTTAGGTTACTTTTGCACTTGATTCAAGTTTGGGTTTACTTTTGCATTTAAAACCAAGTTGTAAGTCATATTTGGCAATTCTCCTTTAAAAGTATGATAATTTCTTCATCATAAATGCTATAAAATTGATTCAACATTGTGGTGATTCTCCAGTAATTTATGTTTCGAAATAAAGTTTCTTAAATCTTGATTCTTCCTGGTTTAAATAGACTCTGGAAGAAATTTCCATTTGTCCAAACAAGGTAAGTTGGAATCATATAATTTAAAAGTTGTACAACTTCTTCATCTTAACTCTTTTGAGACTGATTCACCTTCGTGGTGATTTTCCACTGAAGTTTCTTGCATCTTTATTCATCCTTGTTTGATTAAAAATATGAAGATATTGTCGTATGTCCAAACATTGTAAGTTGGAATCACATCATTTGAAGTGGGATAACTTATTCATTACAACTCCTATAAGATTTATTTAACTTCGTGGTGATTCTCCAATGACTTAGTTTTCCAGATCAAAATTTTTACATCTTGATTCATTCTGGTTTGGTTAGAATCTTGAAGATATTTCCATATATTCAAATAGGGTAAGCTGAAATCGCCTTATTTGATAATGTAATAACTTCTTCATCAAAACTCCTATGTGATTGATTCAACTGGTGGTGATTCACAATGATTTATGTTTCCAAATCAAGTTTCTTACATCTTCATTCATACTGATATGATTAGAATCATTAAGAAATTGACATATGTCCAATCGGGGTAAGCTGGAATCACCTGATTTGAAATTGCGATTTTCATCATAACTACTATGAGATTGATTCAACTTTGGTGCTGAATTTCCACTGATTCATGTTTCTAAATCATGTTTCTTACATCTTCGTTCATCATAATTGAATTAGAATCTTGAAGAAATATCCATATGTCCAAACATGGTAAGATTGAATCACCTTACTTGAAATTTGAATAACTTCTTTATCATAACTCATATGAGATTGATTCAACTTCGTGATGATACTACACTAATTTATGTTTCCAAATAAAGATTCTTATATCTTGACTCATCCTGGTTTGATTATAACATTGAAAAAATTTGTCATATGTCCAAACAGGATAAGCTTGATTCACCTTATTATAAAGCGGGTTAACTTATTCATCATAACTCCTATGAGATTGATTTAACATTGTGCTGATTCTCCACTGAGTTATGTTGTAAATTCATTTTTCTTACATCTTTATTCATCCTTGTTTGATTAGAATCATGAAGAATTTGACATATGTCGAGATAGGGTAACTTGGAATTACCTAATTTGAAAGTTGAATAACTTATTCATCACAACTCCTATGAGATTGATTAAACTTTTTGGTGATTCTTCACTAATTTATGTTACGAAATTTTTTTTATAGATCTTGATTCTTCCTGGTGTAGTTAGAATCATGAAGAAATCGTCTAATGACCAAACAAGGTAAGCTGGAATCACATAATTTGAAAGTAATTCTTCATCATAACTCTTTTGAGACTGATTAAAATTTGTGGGGATTATCCACTTATTTATGTTGCCAAATCAAGAATCTTACACCTTCATTCATCATAGTTTGATTAGAATCACGAAAATTTTGTTATATGTCGAAACATGAAAAGTTTGAATCTCATGATTTGAAAGTTTTTAAAGTGAGAAAACTTCTTCATCACATATCCTATGAGATTTGATTCAACTTCGTAGTGATATTTCACTAATTTATGTTTCCAAATAAAGATTCTTGTATCTTCATTCATCCTATTTTGATTATAATAAATTATCATATGTCCAATTAATCTGGAATCACCTGATTTGAAATTGGGATTACTTCTTTATCATAACTTCTATGAGATTGATTTATCATCGTGGTGATTCTCCACCGGTTTATATTTCCAAATAAATCTTCTTACATCTTCATTCATCCGACATTAATTAGAATCTTAAAGAAATTTCCATATGTCCAGGCATGGTAAGCTGGAATCACCGAATTTGATATTGAGATAACTGTGAGAATGGCTTAATTGCGGAAGTAATACAAAGAAGAATATACTAGTTAGACAGATGATCAAACATAGAAGGAGTTTGTGATTTGAGAGAGAGAATGAGAATGGGGAAGAACATGTTTTTATTTTGTATCTCTGGTATGTGTTACAACCCCTCTATTTATACACAGGTGAAGTCCTTCAAAAGCTCCAGACATGATGATGAAAGGTGAGTTGGTGCAGTTGGTGAAGTAGGTGCAGTAGGTGAAGTAGGTGAGGTTGGTGTAGTTGGTGGTCGCAGAACGCCAATCGATCGATGCAGTTTTGCCCTAAAACTGCATCGATCGATGCAAGGCAATATGAGATTTGGAGTTTTAGTTCCATCGATCGATTGTATTGTACAATCGATCGATTACTTTAGCACATTTCATTCGCAAAGTTGTCATCGATCGATGGGTTTTTGTGGCAGAAACCCATCGATCGATTGGGCTTCTTTTCTTCATGTTTCTCTTCAACACTCCCTCTCAAGCTTGACCATACGAAACAAGTCAAGCTTGGAAGTCATGAAGCATTCCCTCATTAAAAACTTAGCCAGGTAAAACCTCATGGGATAAAACCCCAGCCAAGGAAAAAGAGTAGAATACTTCATGAAGGGGAGACTTAATGAGATGGGAGTTCCATGAGTCCAAGCTTTGAATGAATGAACTCACAGACTTTTTGGTTTGCAGCTTTGGTGAAGATATCTGCTAGTTGTTCCTCACTTCGTGTATAACATGGCAAGATGATCTGTTGCTCCACGGCTTGTCTAACTTTGTGACAATCCACTTCAATATGTTTAGTCCGCTCATGGAACACATTGTTGGAAGCTATGTGGATAGCCGCCTGATTATCACAATGCATGGTTATGGGAGTGGTTTGCTCAATTCCCACATCCATTAGTAGGTTCTTTATCCAAATCAGTTCGCTAGTGAGCTTCCTCATTGCCCTATATTCCGCTTCAGCACTGGAACATGCGACTATCTTCTGCTTCTTGCTCTTCCAAGTGACTAGATTACCTCCAATGAATGTGCAGTATCCTGTAGTAGACCTCCTGTCCTTTCTGTCTCCAGCCCAGTCTGCATCACAATACCCCACGATCTCAGTGCTATTGTTGCAGCCTAGCCAAACTCCTTGCCCTGGTGCCTCTCTAAGATATCTTAGAATCCTTTCCACCATGTTCCAGTGATACATTTTTGGTGCTTGCATATGCTGACTGACTTGGTTCACAGCAAAACACACATCCGGCCTTGTGATGGTTAGATAGATTAGCTTCCCCACCATTCTTCTATAGTGTTTTGGGTCTTCATATGGCTTATCTTCTATCTCCCCCTCACGCATTACTTTGTAGCCTTCTTCTAATGGTGTTTTGGCTGTTCTTCCTCCTAGATTACCAGCTTCTTTAAGTATGTCAAGCGTGTACTTTCTTTGGGACATGAACAGACCCTCATTGGATCTACACATCTCAATGCCCAAGAAATACTTTAGCTCTCCTAAATCTTTGATGTCAAAGCTTGCCTTGAGGAACTCTTTGGTTGATGCAATCCCTTTCTTATCATTTCCGGTGATGATGAGGTCGTCTACATAGATCAGTATGGCAATGATTCCTTGATTGCTGGTGAGGGTGAAAAGAGTATGATCAGCTTCAGACTTTGTAAATCCTTTTCCATTCAAGGTTGTGCTTAGCTTATGGTACCACGCTCTTGGAGATTGCTTCAACCGGTAGATAGCTTTCCTTAGTCTTAGAACATTACCAGGTTTTACCATGCCTTCCATACCAGGTGGTGGTCTCATATACACTTCATCTTCAAGCTCTCCTTGTAGAAACGCATTCTTGACATCCATTTGCCAAAGATCCCATTCTAGGTTTACGGCAATGGACAAGAGAATCCTGATTGTATGAAGTTTTGCTACTGGTGCAAATGTCTCAAGGTAGTCTTCTCCATATACTTGTGTATAGCCTCTTGCCACAAGCCGTGTCTTCTTCCTCTCTGGCTTCCCATTTGCTAAGTATTTGATGGTGAACAGCAACATGCTTGTCACGGCTTTCTTGTCATTGGGAAGTTCACACTCAAACCAGGTTTCATTTTTGATCATGGCGCCAATTTCATCTTCCACTGATTTCCTCCACTCATCTATCTTCATAGCTTCTTCATAGTTTCTTGGAATAAATTCTTGATCCACACTAGTCATGAAGGCTTGGTGGCTGGCAGGAAACTCTACTAAGGAACATGGAGTTTGTGAATGGTGTGCCACGGCTTGTGAGTTGAAGTACACTCTTCTATGTCGGATCCTAGTGCTTCTTCTTAGTGGTTGGATAGTTTCCTCAGTTGTTGTAGCTCCATCATCCGCTGGTTGATCTTCATTGTCTCTTGATTCTTCTGGTTGCTCTTCTTGATCATGAGTAGCTGTGTTGTCCGGCTGCGACTCAGTTTGATTCCCCCCCTCAGGATCAAGAGGAGCGTCCTCTGTACCTTCATTAAAAGTTCCCTCCTGGTCCATTTCTCTGGTTGGGTCTTGGCGGGTTGATGGAGGTTGAACTGCAGCTTCTCTTCTCGGTATTGTAATGCCAATATTTTCCATGACTCTTCTTAAATTCTCAGCTCTGTCTGAGGCAGATTGCGACAAGTCTTTCACTTCATCCCAGCTTTTTTCTTCATAGTAACCTTTTGACTCAACAAACTTCACATCTCTGGATACTAAGACCCTCCTGGTCTCCGGTACATAGCATTTGTATCCTTTTTGTTGAGGTGAATAGCCAATAAACATGGCTCTGGTGCTCTTTGGTTCCAGCTTGTTCCTTTGCTCTCCTGGTATCAACACAAAGCACACGCAACCAAATACCCGAAGGTGATCTATAGATGGATTTCTCTTGTTTAATACCTCATGTGGCGACTGATCCTGCAATACCTTGGTTGGTATTTTGTTGATCAGATAGCAGGCAGTCATCACGGCATCTCCCCAAAACATTTTTGGTACGTTCATGTGGAACATCATGCTTCTGGCTACTTCCATAAGGTGCCGGTTCTTCCTTTCGGCCACACCATTTTATTGAGGAGTATATGGGCAGCTTGTTTGATGAATTATTCCGTGCTTGGATAGGTGATGCTTAAATGCATTGCTTGTATATTCCCCACCATTATCTGATCTCAAAATCTTTATCTTTGCATTGTAATGGTTAGAGACATGATTTTGGAAGTTTATGAATGCATCTAATACCCTATCCTTTGATTTAAGTAGAGTGATCCATGTGTATTTAGTTTTCTCATCTATAAATGTCACAAAATACTTATGGAGTTCTCTAGATGTGCAAGGTGCAGTCCAAACATCAGAGTGGATTAAATCAAATGCACATTCATAGATAGTACTAGACTTAGGAAACATAGTTCTGCAATGTTTTCCTAGAATACAAGCTTCACACACTTTCTGAAAGGAAATACTAGGTAGCATGATGTTCAAGGCACGAGAATGAGGATGTCCTAATCTAGCATGCCACATGATATCTTTAGGGAGGTTAAAACAAGAACTTAAAGCAATAGATAAATCGGTTGTTGGCATAGTGTCTTCAAGTAAGTACAAGTCTCGTTTGGTTACACCTTTGCCAAGTAACCTACTAGTTTCAATATCCTGAAAATAGACATCATTAGGCGTGAAGGTAACATTGCAATTTAAGTCAGTAGCCACTCTTTTTACAGATAACAAATTGGATGTGAAATTAGGCATATAGAAAGCTTTGGAATCTTTTTCAAATATCCTAAGTTCACCAATCCCTTTAATTGGCACCATCTCGCCATTAGCTATAAGGACATTTCCTAGCGATGGAACAATATTTTTAATCAATCCTTTGTCACTAATCATGTGGTGGCTAGCTCCAGAATCAATTACTAGGGGTTTAGTTATTTTTGACTTTGTGCTAGCGTTCAAGGAGTGACCCGTATGATAAGCATGTAAAGAGGTACCAAGAATGTTACCAGAGTTATCTTTGAGGGCTTTGATGAGGTTCTCAATGTCAGAACGCCTGATGGACTCATCCTGGTTGGTTATTACACTCCTGGTGCTGCTGGATGCAAGTGCTTTTCCTTTCTCGGCATGATTGTTATCAGAGAAGTTGGCTCTGGCATTATAGTAAGGGGTTTTGAACTTCTGTGGTTTGAGATGAGGGTGAAGAATCCAACATTTGTCCTTCCCGTGCCCTTTCTTCTTACAGTGATCACATACCCAACTTTTCTTGTCATCCGGTTTGTAGTAACTCTTGTTTGCACTTCCTTCAGCAGTGTTTGCCAACACAAGGTCTCCTCTTTTTTCAAAGAGTTCTACGGATCCTTGCTCCTTTTGAATATGAGAGCACACCTCTTCCAAGGTTGGTAGCTTCTCGGCTCTTAGTAAGTGCTTAATGAGGTCATTGTAGCCGGGGTTCAGTGTGAGGAGTAGGGCGAACACCTTGTCTTGCTCCCTCCTTTCTTTCAGGATAGTTGGATCCACGGTGCTTGGCCTCAGCATCTCCATTTCAGCCCACAAGGCTCGGAACTTGCCGAAATGTTGGTTAAAATCCGTGTCTTCTTGGTGGAGTGAGTTTATAGCCCTCTTGACTTCAAATACTCTACTTAGGTTTGAAATATTGCCATACACCTTTTGAAGAGTGTTCCACAACTCTTTGGAAGTTTCACAGTATGAGTAACCTTCCAAGATTGATGTTTCAAGGCTGCTTTGAATGATGGACAACACCAAGAGATCCTCCTGATCCCATTTGTCCTTGCTAGCCACCACCACTTCCTTACCATCCCCTCCTTGGACGGTTTCTGTAGATGGTTTGTCTTCTGTCACGTATGACCAGAGACCTCTTCCTCCTAAGGCTGTTTTCACCAGCCTAGACCATAAGAGATAGTTTACTCCTTTGAGAGTAACCGGAATAGAGATTTTGGATGAGTTTTCCATTCTTGCGGATGCTTAGATGAAGGGGTTTGCGGAAGTATGTTGGATGATGAGAGATATAATCAGGTCTCAAGAGTGGTAGGCTCTGATACCATGTGAGAATGGCTTAATTGCGGAAGTAATACAAAGAAGAATATACTAGTTAGACAGATGATCAAACATAGAAGGAGTTTGTGATTTGAGAGAGAGAATGAGAATGGGGAAGAACATGTTTTTATTTTGTATCTCTGGTATGTGTTACAACCCCTCTATTTATACACAGGTGAAGTCCTTCAAAAGCTCCAGACATGATGATGAAAGGTGAGTTGGTGCAGTTGGTGAAGTAGGTGCAGTAGGTGAAGTAGGTGAGGTTGGTGTAGTTGGTGGTCGCAGAACGCCAATCGATCGATGCAGTTTTGCCCTAAAACTGCATCGATCGATGCAAGGCAATATGAGATTTGGAGTTTTAGTTCCATCGATCGATTGTATTGTACAATCGATCGATTACTTTAGCACATTTCATTCGCAGAGTTACCATCGATCGATGGGTTTTTGTGGCAGAAACCCATCGATCGATTGGGCTTCTTTTCTTCATGTTTCTCTTCAACAATAACTTCTGCATCATAATTGCTATGAGATTGATTCAACTTCCAAAACCTATCCCAAATGGGTTTACATTAACAATAAAACCAAAACACTTAAATTAGACCATATCCCAAATGGAAATACTTCCACTTTTTGGGCCGATAAAGGTTTTTTTCGACCAACTCTTTATTGGGCTCTTTCCATTTCAGTTCTGATACCACCATTGTGCTTCTAAGACCCAATTGGTTGATGAGAATCCTCTTGTTTCTCCATTTACAACTCTTGATCTTCATCTTCCATTTCAAAGCCATTTCCCGATCATTTCAGTTAAACTAGTCCATTTCCAGATCTTGCTTGCTTATCCAATCCATTTCATGTATATACAGTTTTGTCCAGCCCATTTAATGATCAAGAAGGTTTCACACTGGTCATCCATGGTTGTCCAAAGTGAGTCCATGCTTAATTAAGGATGCATCAAAGCTCATATCGTTTTCTCTGTCCAATACTTCATGAATCAGGCTAATAAGCTCTCCAATAAGACCATTAGGTCGTGCCATGATCCATTGGATACCTTCCTGCACTGACTTCATGCCCGTGAGTATGAAGCTGATCAGGGTCGCATCGTCCTCTTTACCTTCAAAACAACATTCCTCAAATCTGAGCCTTGTAGGATGATAGAACCATGATCACTCAAAACCAAACTCCTTATAGTTTTGACCAAGAGTTAGTTTCTCCTTTTGCACGCATATATATCTTTTCTTGGCTTGGATACAACGTACTGCAAACCCTCTTCACTCTTCAGCAACTTCTTTGTACATAGTTCTTTGCAAACAACTCTTAAAACTTATGGTTGTTCCAACTTGGTCAGCTTAGGCCGGATTGTTTCAGCTTCAGACCAGAGGCAACTCGCCCATGCTTTAATCTTGAGTATTTCATAGTGTATTGTTTTCTTCCCTTGATAAGAATGGAGCATTAGACCTCCAAAAACGTGTATAAACCTAGCCAAGTGTTATGGTGGTCGAACTAGTCCATTGCAGCAAAGTGGAAGAATGCTTTTGATATCTCTCAAAGCACCTTGACCGACACTCATTAAAACTCGACCTATATACTCCATATTGTCAGGTGGACGTGTGCATTGTTCCCCATACTCACTCTCTAGCTTTTTGCTTATCCTTGACCACAACAAGTTATTCCTTTGCTTTTTCAACTTGTCCTTGTTAGTTAAGTACATGATCATGGACGTTTTACCTCCTGCTTCTCCTGTATTTTTACAGCAGCTAATTAGGGACACACTATCCTCTCTCCCTTCAAAAGCATTTGACTACAAATCATGTTCTTCAATAGTGAAGGAGCTTTCAAAGTTGAGCTTGAATGCTGCTGCTTTCTGGACCTGAATGTTGGTACTTCCACCAAAGACAAACAAACTTCCTCCTGGTTCAAAAACAACTTGCTGCAACCCTTTGACATTCCACATGTACTCCAAATTATGAACTGAAGGCATAAATTAAATCTGTTCAGTAAAGCACAAGTTAAAGTCTTAAAACTTTCACCTTGCTCAAACAAAGCATGCACCAATTTCGAAGCTATAGATTACTCTCCAAGCACTCCCTCTTCTTTCTTTGATTGATCAGACATGTGTCCACACAAAAGTTGTGTTTATCCTTCCTAATCAGCTTAAACCGTGTGTAAAGGGGTCTCTGGTGGTGAGTATGGTGGTTCAGTCTCCTCCCATTGAAAACAAGTTATGTACCTAAACTCATTGTTATTTTAAGCTAATCCTTGATTAGTTTTTCTTTATACCAGCATGCTTCTTCCTCTATCCTCCACTATGATTTAGCCTCACCTCTTACTAGACTAATAGCAAAGGCTAGCCTTTCCCGTGAAGGTATTTGATTATGCAGGATAAAAAGTGTCTATGCTTTCAGCCCATGATATAAAAACTTCAGGACATTTTCCTCCAACAAAAACCTCAGGTATGACTATGGTGACATTTTTGGTGTCAAAAAAACCTCTTAGGGTTTGTTGATTTTGTTGTTGTGGTAGTTTCTCTTCCTATCTTCCCAAACGATCTCTCCTTTTGTTTTTCGAAGAGAAATACTTTATGTTGATCAATATTATGGTGAAACCAGATTAATAACTCTAACCTCAACCTTCAAGAGGCCTGATGCCAATTGATATGGCCCTGGATATGCTTTCTTGTCCCTGGAACACTTGAAGGGAGCGTGGGTGAAAGGATCAAGAGATTGTAGGTCTCTTTGATGGCGGTTTGGCTTCACCTTCGAGCTATGTACTACTCAGAGGTTGTTATGCTACTCTTCAAACACAGGGGCGTCCTGTTTGGTAGTCTAGGATGGAATCACACAGAGTTTAACTCTTCCTCAGCATTATATAGAACAAGTTCACCACTTGTGAACAAAGGAGACAGTGTCATCTCAAGACTGGTATGCACCAAAAAGAAGTTTATTGGTAAAATAATTGTTAAAGATATATGGACGTAGTGCTCTTGTTTAAAAGCCTAAACAGGAAACCTTAAGCCTAAACCAATGTGGTTCAAGAAAACCAAAATCTAATCTTATTGTAATTGGTTTAAGATAACCAAACCGACTCCTAATGGATTTATAAAGCCCAAAACTTATCTCAAATGGTTTCACACCAATAATTAGACCACATTGGTCGTGGCTAATCTTCTTGGACCAAACATAAACCAAGATGGTTTTTCCTTCCACTTTTAAGGCCGATAAAGACTTTTTTGACCAACTCCTTGTTAGGCTCTTTCCACTACAGTTCTCATACGGCCATTGTGCTTCTCGGGCCAATTTGGTTGATGAGAATGCTCTTGTTGTTCCATTTCCAGCTGTTGATCTTCATCTTCCATTTCCAAGCCATTTCCCGATCATTTCGGTTAGACCAATCCATTTCTCGATCTTGCTGGCTTATCTAGTCCATTTCATGTCCATACAGGTTTTTCCAGCTCATTTGCTGATCAAGGAGGTTGTTCACTAGTCGTTCATGCTTGTCTAAAGTATTTCCATGTTTTATTAGACCACATCAAGGACCATAACATTTTCTTGGTCCAATACTTTATGACTCAACCAATAAGCTCTCAAATAAGACAATTTGGTCGTGCCATGATCCATTTCTTAGCTCCTTCCTACATTGACTTCATGTCCTTTAGTATGAACCAGGAATAGTAAAGGTGCACAAATTGTTGTTTACCTTATGAGCTAACAAATATTTAATATTCTGCATAAAAAACTTTTAACTTTAATTTTAACTAGAGTCCAATCCGCCCGTAGTGCGGATAATGTATTCATATTTGTTCGTTTATTATTCTCTATTTCATAAAAATACTTGTTTTGGAGAAAAATGTTTTAAAATATATATTTTATATTTTAATGTCACTACAAGAAAGCAACGATATTCCGACGGCATATATCGTCGGAATTTAGTCGGAATAGGACTATTCCTACAAAATTCCGAAAAATAATTCGTCAGAAAAATCTCGTCAGAAAAACATATTTCGTCGGAATTCCGCCAGGCAGTCCGAAGGAATACCGAGAAGAGAATTTTCCGAGGAAATTCCGAGAAAATATTTCGTAGGAGACATTCCTCGGAATATCCTCGGATATTCCGATGTAGGGTTCCTCAGAATATTCCGAGAGAAGATGTTACTCGAAATATTCCGAGGAAAACACTCCGTCGGAAACTTCCGAGGAATTCCGAGGAAACAGTTTCCTCGAACTTGTCCGAGGAAGTTGTCCCTTGGAAATTTCCGAGGAAACAGTTTCCTCGGAATACTTCCGAGGAAGGTTACCCTCGGAATTTTCCGAGGAACTGTTTTCCTCGGAATATTTCGAGGAACCTATTTCCTCGGAATAACCCGAAACTTAATTTTGGAAAATTTTATTTTTTAATATATTTTGTATTTTGAATTTAATTTTGAAAAATAAAATTAAATTTGAAATAAAAAACATATTATTATAATATTAAAAGTTTTACAAATTAAAAAAACATTGAAAAAGTTTTATTAAAAAAACACGCTAAAACTCGTGCGGGAACATTCTTATCATCATTTCCATCATTTGGTCGTTCGCCCTCTCCGCTGCATCCACTTTAGCTTGTTGCGCGGCCATCTGAGAAAGAATGGTGTTGTTTTGGTTCTCCAATGCCGATATGCGGTCATCCTTGTTCTGTAGCTGCTCCATAAGTGCCGGATCAACAAAAGGTGCTGATGAAGAAGAAGAAACTGACGGAGATCGACGACCCAAACCGAATAAACGCCCTCTTCTCTTTGGAACCGCCTGAAAAGAAAACATAATGATTTTAGTAGCAATAAAGAAAAAAAATGAAAATATAGTAAAAATAAAAATGAAGATCTTACCGATTCAACGAGCTCGTTTATTTGACCTCGAGACAGGTTGGTGGAAGCAGCAGTAGTGGCGTCCTCATCAGAGTGAAGCTGAGATAGGCGGAACTCTTCGTCATCCTTCTGGCTTTGGACCAGGTCGACCACTTCCCTCACAAGACCATCAGAAATCTCGCCGGTCTTTTTGTTGGTATACGCCATCCTCTTTAGGGCGAGATTATCAACGGCTCACCATCATTTTCTTCCGCCTAAAATATGTAAGAAATGCATTAGAAATTGAAATAAAAATGTTTAAAATTTTGAAATAAAAATATATTTAACTTACCATTCGATCTCCGAGAGTCTGAATACTCTGGGCACCCAAGTTGTGCTTATACATGCCCTTCCCGTGACGCTCGCTCTTGCGGTTGCCAGAGTTGGTCACTGATCGGTCTTGCGTCATGTCCTTCTCCCAGTATTGTATCAACTCCGCCCACACCGTCTCGTTAATCGATTTCGGTGTATTTCCTTTGATCCACTTCTGCTTCCACTCATAGATTTGCTTTCCATAATTATCCACGACTTTGTGGTTGAAGTGGTGACGGATGAGGTCTGTCTGATCAGAATTCCAGTTGAATTCTTGCTGAAAAAATACACAATTAGTAAAAAAATTATGTTAAAGATTAAAAAATAAGTTAAAAAAATTAAAATTTACCGCAAACTGACGGAACCACATTTTCCGATCCTTAGAAGGGAAGCTGGTGAAGGTAGGATATCCCTTGTGGAGTGTCGAGTACATCATCCGGTTGATGAAGGTGCTGATCCCGTTCCCTGATCGATCGAACCTAAGATAAAAAAAATAAGAATGAAAAAAATATAATGAAATAAAATTTAAAAAAAAAACAACAATTTTTTTTACCAAGTTTGGTGTCGTCCCTGTGTATATGGGGTGAGAACAAGAAGATGCTCTCGACCCGGCTGCTGAATAAACTTTTCAACAGTCATGATTCCCGAAACAACCGAAGGAGCGAGAGGGTGACCATACTCGTCTGCAGCTTGGTTTAGAGACGCTGAAGAAGCCCGAGAGCGGGAGGACAAACCACTACGACCTCGTGGTGCAGAACGGCAAAGTCTAGTCTGGTTCTCGCCACTAGACCTATTTGTAAAGCAAAGTTTTACAAATAGTTTTAAAAAATTGCTAATATACATATAAAAATCTAAAAAAATATTTTATTAAATAGAAAAATCGGTTTATACATATAAGAATCTAAAAGTAGATTTAATATACAAATGATGTTTTATAAATATAAATATAAAAATCGTTTTATAACTATAAAAAACTTTTTTATAAATATTAAAAACGTTTTATAAATATTAAAAACTTCTTATAAACTTTTTAGTTCTACAACACCATCTACTGGATAATGCACATGTCCACCAACGTCTGGCGTCCTTTCTGCACCAAAATCTCTTAACTGTGTCAACAAATCTGCCCCACAAATTTCCGGAGGTGGACTATCAAACACCTTCTTGTTCTTCGTAAACAAAGTCTTACTCCTACGATATGGATGATCAGGTGGTAGGAATCTCCTGTGACAGTCAAACCAACACGTTTTCCTTCTGTGTTTTAGTTGGAAAGCATATGTGTTATCTTAATAATATGGACATGATAACCTTCCATGTGTTGTCCATCCAGATAACGTATCATATGCTGGAAAATCACTTATTTTCCACATAAGTACTGCCCGCATTGAAAGTTTCTTTACACGAAACATCGTATGTTTCAGCACCTTGAGCCCATAGTTTTGCAACTCATATATCAGTGGCTGAAGAAACACATCAAGTGATCTCCTAGGATGCTCTGGCCCGGGAACGAGATGGAGAGAAACAAAAAACTCTCGGTGCAAGCACAAGTTTGGCGGTAAGTTGCATGGTGTAAGAATGACTGGAACATAGAGAATATTGTCTTCCATGCTTGCCAAATGGGCCTAAACCATCGCGGTACATAATCCGAGGAAGCCATGTTCTTCTCTCGATATGGCGACTTCTGATTATGTTGATTGGAGTGCTTCCAAGCTTTGCATCTGAAGGATGTAGAATCTCACCCTCTGTTGAATGCTCTGGCGATGCCCAATGCTTCGATTGTTGGGCTGTGCGTTCAGACTGATACAACCTCTTCAACCTTTCTGTCAACGGCAAATACCACATCCTTTTGTATGGCACTGGAACTCTTCCACTCGTATCTCTATAACGAGCCTTCCCACTAAATTTGCACTGAAGCCGGTTCTCATCCGCCCTCCAATATATCATGTAGTTATCGATGCATACATCTATTACCTGATACGATAAACCAAGACCAGCAACGAGTTTCTGAACCTCGTAGTATGAACCCGGAGCTAGATTATCTTCTGGTAGAACACCTTTTACAAAATCAGCAATCGCATCCACACAATCTTCAGCCAAATTATAATCTATTTTAATGCCTATCAGGCTTGTTGCAGATGATAAAGGCGAGAGACCATCTCTGCAACCTTCGTACAAAGGTTGTTTGCCTGCATCCAACATATCAAAAAATCTCCTAGCTTCTGCATTGGGTAATTCTTCCCCTCTAAAATGATCATGTACCATCTACTCAGTACTACACCATAATCTACATCCGTTCTAATTGGTTCTTCTAACCTATCCGCAGTTTGAGGTTCGCTAGTACTACCATATTCATAATCAGTTTCTCCATGATGATACCAAATTTTGTAACTACGTGTAATCCCATTCAAATATAGATGTGTCCAAACATCCCACTCTTTTATAACCTTTTTAATTTTACAAGTAGAGCAAGGACATCTTAACATACTCGTTTTTGCTTCCCGTTGTCGATGAACTAGCCTCATGAATCGGCTATACCTTCTTGATATTCATCCGTAAGCAATCTCGTGTTAGGATCCATATGAGGTCGATCCATCCAGAAC
>CAJHQP010008602.1:0-26193 GCA_905132765.1 Moricandia arvensis | reverse complement strand
TCAAATCTGAGAGAAGGAGCTTCTAGCGTTTGTGTGGTGAATTGAACATTAATTGTATCAGTGCCAGAAACAAGACTAAAGGTGAAATCAAGGTCCTTTCTTCAAAAGCTTAAGGATGGGTCGAGTTGGACGGAAAGATGATATGTGCTCATCTTCACGCGACAGAGGCTCCTGTACTCCTTCTAAGCCGCGAACTGTGGGATCATGTATAGCACTAATGCAGTACTCCAACTGAGACCAAAAGACTCCATAGATGACGAGTCTCTTATACTGCGCTTCTTGTTTTTTGTTTCACTGGTGAAACCTAGAGGAAGCACGTTTAACCGAACTGGGAAGAACGTGGGTAGACAAAGACCGCAGCTTGTTGGTTTACTGTGGTTGTATATTCAGGATTAGTGGTTTATTTACATTAAAGCACAGCTGCATGCCCAGAGTACAATTTAGGATTTATGTGATTTGTCGGGGTATTCACGCACGCGAGGTAAACCAATCTTAGATTAGGAGATTAAGTATATAGGTATTTTATGAACTCTAATATCACATCTTGGCTCTTAGGATTAGAGTAGCAAAGGATCTGGTTCTATTCTGATTTTTATTAAGGCGCCGCTGGAGTTGTTTTGGCATTCAATACAAAGACCTCTTCATAGGCAAAACTCGTGCTTTGTCTTCGAATCATGTGCTTCTCCTCTGTTCAGGCTAAAAAGAGAACATTGGATTTCACTTAGAAGAGGAATCTCTTGTGAAAAAACCTCCAGTCTGCATCCCACGAAATAACCCCCATAAAAGGGATAGGGAAAGAAGGGAAGTAAAGAATTCCTTGCTGATCTATCTGTAGCCAAATTCATCTCTGGTAATAACTCATCCACCATAATGTCTTTCTGAAGTCACATAGTCCCATCAGTCTCCGATTGGTGCTAAATGTAAAGCGCTGCAGGACAACCTCAACTCCCATCACGTCTACCTTCAAGGTGATCGGAGATGAACTATTAGCCTAATCTCTAGGCGCGGCAACGCATGTGTGTATCAATATAATAGCACGTCCAGCCTCGTGAGAAGGTTAGGATTTTGCACTTTGTGAGCTCAGATCTATCATTCATCAAAACCCTTCTTTTCTTTCTCTCTTATTGTAAGCTGAACCGGCCAACCCCTGAAAAAAAAAGAGGGTCTAGAGATCTAAAAAACAGAAAGAGACGGCCAAACCCACTTCGAGAGAAGGGAAAGAAAAAAACAAAGGCAAATGAGCATACCAAGAAGAAATCCATTGCGGATGGAGATGTGTAAAGCGGTGTTGGATCACAACCAAAATCGATGGACAATCATTCACTTGGCTGATTCAAGACATTAAGACGTATTAGTTGTAAAATCTTAGGCAGTTAGAGCTCTGTTTCTTAATTGAACTTGTGGGAAAGGCAGAGAACTTGGGCGCTTAAACTGAGTGAGAGAGAGTTGGTTTTTGCATTTGTTCATTTTAATTTGATTGTTTTAGCACACGGTAACATGCTGATAGTAACACGGAGCACGATGGACGAGGATATGGGTCGAGCGAACCTGTTGTCGAAGCACCTAAACTCAACGCAAGCTTCAATTTGAGGCTTGATGTGCTGAGATAACTCGTAGATTCGCTAGAACTAATCAGTTGCGAACAATGAATTTCTCTGTAATGTGTCGCAGACAACAAGGTACGAAGCATTTCCACTTAAAGGGTGATGCGCGTAAGGATGTTCAGAGGACGATCCAGGCACCTAATCGACCTAGGAGAGCCCATAAGAACAAGGTGTTTGCTGGACACCTAAGAAGTTTTTGAACTGATGGATCCGGATGGATAAGCATCCAGATGTACGAGTGAGCTCGGATCATGGATGTGATAACACCTAGTGTTCACAAACAACTCAGGCTCCGTTGCTGCAAGCTGACTGAGACCGTTTTTATGTATATTTTTGTTTATTTCTTTATTGTGTTATTTGTTTTTTTGTCTGTATTTTGTGTATGTTATTCTTTTTTTCTCTTTTTTTTTTGTATTTGTTTTTTTTGTTTTGTATGTTTTTTTTTTTTTTGGTATTTCTCACAGCTGAGATACCCCTCCGCAGTATGACAAAGCGGCAAGAATGGATCCCGTGAACATATGACCTACTTGGGGAAGGCTGGTGTATAAAGGAGAAGGAATCGAACTCAGGTGCGTTATATACATTGGCTCAGAGCACGTATTAAAGCTATATAAGGTATGCCAAAAAAGAGTCAGAACGCCGTTAGCCATATGGAGAACACTAACTGAATTTCTGGATATCCCTAAGAGCCCCAAGCGCTCCCTCTTTTCTTTGTCGCTTTGTCAAAGTCTTCCATCGCTATCCTCGCATTTTCTTCAGCCCCGAGCTTGAGTCCCAAGAAGCGTGTCAAGACTGATTGGATGCCTATTTGGCATAGAGAGAGTGGGAGTTTAAAACACTGCATAGCATGGTTGGTAATTCCTGATAAACACACTTTTAACATGGGTCATTTTCCAGCTGTGGAAAGAGAAATCTTGTGGTCCAGTCCTTTTGGCCTTCTGTCTGATTTTATCCACAATAGAGCTAAATAGATCCTTTTTTCCCTTGCGTCCAAAGTGTTCAGGCAACCTAGAATATTTTCGCAGCACGCCCTCCCTAGCAGGTGGTGCTGAAGTCCCAATCCGCTGGTGGTTATCTTATCCTTAAGTTCCTGAGGCGTTCTGTTTGAGAAGGTGGAATCGCCTGATTTCTGCTGGTTGATCTCGTGACCAGAGTAGGGTGCGCTTCTTCATGGGAAAGGGGATGGTTAATCGGTTTTTTGGGAAGAGTGCGCAAATTCATAATCTCGTATTTTGTGGTTCTGGGGCTAAAAACCCGAAGAAGAGTGGTATCGTCGGCGAAGCAGCAGACAATGGTTTACTTTTGGGCTGTTAAGTGGCCGACTCAAAGTACCTGCAATTTCTTGTTCCTTTTGTGCCTTCCAAAACACAGTCCCGACAAGACAAACAAATTTTTTGCGGACACAGAGGGCCGCACGGGCAATGTGAGATGAGACAGACAATGTATGATTATAACTTCATGGGGTAGGAATTGAAATAAGTTGGGAGAAACAGCTCGACTGAATAATGCCTAATCCGCTCATAGGGTGTGGTGATGACCCACTTTTGTGGGCCAATCATTATGGGACGAGACTCCTCTTCAGTTCATGAGAGGCTGACGAATGGATCTTTTCTCGTATAGGATTTACGCAAGAATGTGTAGAGGAGAATTTGAACCGCTATGATAGACAGTCCCAGGCAGTTCTAGAAACCACTCATATGTTCATTAAGGATCCATGTAAACCAAAGTCCATATGAAGCCAAGGGTGAATCCATATACGTTGTACCGTCTTAGAAAAAATCTCTCGCCACTCATAGGGGACTGAGTATCGCGTAAAGACAGTTCACTTTTGCTCATATGTCGGCGCATGTTGTTTTTCCACTGCAAGGGTAGGTCTGAGCAAAACAGAATTTTAGTAGAAGGGCTTCATCTGTAGGATAGAGTCTTTTTGTAGGGGACTAAGAGAGTCACAAGAGGTAACCTTCGGATAAGGGGAGACAATATAGGGTATGAAACTTGTTAGGTTCAATTTAATTGTGCAAAGTCTCACTGATTGCGCTTCGGTAAGCAACACTGTGTACAACAAAATAGGCAGGAGTTGGTATGTTTACCGGGTAATCAGAGCAGGGTCCTGGCACAGAAAGGTTTGCTTTTGCTGGGGTCTGTATCTAATGTTTTAAGAACACCTACCTCTCGTTAAGGCATTGGCACAAGTAAAACTCCTTGACTAATATCCTAGAGAAAGAGAATGTTGAAATCTCCACGGCCGTTGTGATATGTAAGACTAAATGGGTGAAAGGACCTATAACTCACAAAATTCAGTCTATACATCCTCTGACGAAATCCTCAATGAAATGTCTCAATTGGATTTGGCTCCCAGTGTTCTTCAGGAGAATTAAAGCACCTTGGTACCATGAGTGGTGAGCTTTTGAGAACAGATCTTCTCCATGCTAGATGAGCTGAATAGCTCAACAAGAAGAATCATGAATCCTTCTCACGAGAGTGGGAGAAGTCACGCCTGGTCAGAGGATGAGAGGGTGATGATGCATAGATGAAGAAAGTGCAATTACGTGGAACTACTCCTCCAGGCTACCAAAAATCGAGTACTGGAGTTGGCCTAACCTAGGTTGTCACCCTATAGAAGGAAGCTGCCTCTAAGTTTGTCTCGCATACCTCTAAGGGGAAGAGGAAAACCATGGAGCACTAGAAGGAAGAAGCACACCTGTTTCATTAACTAGAATGTTCTAGTCCTAAAAAGTGTGTAGCTTTGATCATTAGTGGAGGAAGCTGCACAAATGTGGCAAGTGAGACTGCGTCGAACAACTTAGCGGCGCGATGCTTATAACATGTCCGCGGATGAAATTTCAGAATCACGCTAAAGCAGGACTCACCACGGCACTTGAATTCCTAGTCTGTGGCTACAGATGAAAGCGAGGTTGGAGGGAGGGATGGTTGGTTGTGGTAGAGAGACAGAGAATTCGCAATAGTTATCAGATAGGGCTGCACTCCCCTCGAGTACTTTATAATATTGGTGTTGGAGTAATACCGGCAGCGTACTGAGATGTTCATTTGATCGATGATTCTGTTCCTAGCTCGGATTGGTCTAGTTCACCACCATATATATATGGAACGTTGTTTGTGGTAACGATGGTTTTTGCACAACATATTGCCGGAGCTCAGATATTTGGCATGGACGGGGCTCACGCTGATCATTGGAATGTGCTTTCACCTAACCATGTACCCTCTAGCGCCTTTGTGAATCACAAAGAGACAAAGGCTAGCGTCAGACATTCTTGGTCCCATCTTGAGAGCTCTGTCTAGGAAGTTGCAATCTTAAGATCAGCGCAATCACCTATGTAAGTTGGGAGAAGAGGGATTATGAAGCTATGGACTATCATTCATTCGACATGCCTACTTTAAGAGTCGTTGCACCGGCTTAATGGTTAAGAAACTACGTCAATGAAAATAGCCCACCAACCTTTTTGATGCCGCTTCTTCAAAAGAAATTCTAAGGCGTGATCCATCCTCCAGCTAATATATCGGGCTCAGACTTGAAGATGTTTGTTTATAAATGATAGTTACTAACAATTGGCTTGCTATATCTTTCGTATTTGCCACAGATATCAAAAAGAGATAGAGCAGTCTTTTGGCAGGAGTATAGGGATGTTTTCCAGAAAGCTAGACGCCACAAGTATTAGGCGCTTGCACCAGCCCCGCTTCTCTCATTCAGTGGATACATGATATGACGCATCATTGAATCTTGATCTTTATATATGTACTCCAGGGGGCCTACACTACTCCAAACCGTGTCCAGATTCTCATCATACGAAGATCGCAGAATTACTCTGTTTGTAGGATCTAACGAGATGCCTCCAGAAACAAGTTCAATGAGTTATCGTCTGGATGTGATAGTGGCCAAATCAGGCGGAATGCATGCATGTTCCTTCGTGTTGTATCATGTTCCTCACCAGGTATTCCATAGATTGGGATGAGGAAGCTGCGCATGCAGTTGTGGACTTGTAGAGAGCTACTCTATCTATGACTCCGACTACATTACGCGCTTAAGTAACAGTGGACATCAACCCTCGCTTAGATTGATATTGTTAGATGAGTTACACGGTTCATGTGTCTCTCCTTTTTTTCCTCAAGAATCCGATTCTAAGAAAGCATGGTGATGTTTACTATAAACACCCAGACTATATTATATGGCTTTTTGGAAGAAACTGATCTAATGTGATAGTTAGATTCGGCTCTGAGAAAAACATTCTTGTCTCCAAGTTTGGCTTCTAAACGCATCTAAAGTATAGGGACTTTGGTATGTAGTAGAATTGCGGCAGTGTTGTTTATTGTCCCTCATTTTGGTCTTACTAATAGGTCTCTACCTACTCCGTCAATAGCGAAAATAAATACCCCTTCCTTTTTTTTTAATTTGTGTGTGGCTTAAGTGAAACCATGTTGCTAAGAGAAAGACATCGTTCTTCAGTAAGGAGATTGGTTTATGGTCGGGGTACAGATTCTTTTTGGCATGTTGGTAAAGTTATTTTGATCGAATATAATACTCTGGGAACTTAATCACGCCTCAGAAAGCCCATGAACGATAGACAACTGATTGAAGAGTCTCATTTCGTAGAGACGGAGCTCGCGCAGCTATTGGGGCTCTTTAAATGTAGTTAGTTGCTTAGGAAGGAGACATTTTATGTGCTAGGCGACATAATCCTTATTTAATACGCAAATTGCGTATATTCTGATTCTGACTCACTGCTCGCAAGATAAAGAATGTTTGGATACACCAGCTGATATATATGTGCGTGGTACCGTGTTTCATAGGTTTTTTTGTTTGGTGACGATTCCAACCAGGAGGCATCAGGTTGACTTGCTAAGGAACGAAGAAGAGTGTTGAAATAGCTCTGCAAGGAGTGGACCAACTTCCGCTAAATAACCACATTGAAGGAAGGGAATGCTCCCTCAGTTGCTACACTTGATATCTGTTCATGGCACTCTCCTGTTTTTCGTTGCTCCGTGGTTGGCTTTTCTTCATAAGAGAAGGTTTTAGGATTGATACGCATATTCTAGATGACTCAATTCCGAATTCCCCATTCACTTAAGTACATCACAGGAAGAATAGTGATTGAATCCAACTGTGGAGCAAGCATGCATAGATAGATTGCATTCCTCTAGAAAGGACACACGTTAACTAGTGCTCCTTACCTTGTGTGTACTGTTTCGCTAGCTGAAGCTTTGTTCACTTTAAGAACTATTATATATAGTGGGAAATAGATCGTGTGCATACATCGCACTTAGTGTACGTTGGGAGAATTGTTGGGATCGTGCGAATCCTGCTAATATAAGAGAAGGGGAGGCCTAATACAAATTACTTCGTGGAGAAAGACTTGTGTATTGGGTCTGTCCCACATAACTTATTTCCGTGTTTCGAAAACATCACTAGCTGTTCAATTCGTTACATTTTATGACAAGAGGGCTGTTATTGGAATCGATGAGGTAATGAGAGCACCTAGTTTCAGTTACGTTTGGCTAAATTAGACAATATTTGGACTCATTAAGGCTTCTCTAAAAGTTGGCACATGCTCCATTCGCTAGATCATGAGTCCCTCTTCAGAGCCTATCTAAAAGGTTAATGGCAGAGGCTGTAAAAAAGAGAGGCTAGTGCGAGTGGTTGAAGTTCATCGAGAACCTTTACCGAGTAATGTCGATCAATTCGAACAAGGTAGAAGGAGAATGTAGTGTAGCTGGATGTCCACACTACTCAAGTGAAGGTAATGTTCTTTATGTCAGTCATGAGTAGATCAAATGTCTGCTTTGGGGTTAGTGAACACTAGTGTATGGATTAAGCAATGTTGATGATCCGCAGTTCAGTGGAGAAGTCTTTTTTGCATACATGTGATGAAACATGCTAATGTGGAAATTTTTTATCACAGTCAAAAGTATTGGCTTTTCTATTGATAACAGGAATGTAATATCCAGCTTGGTGGGTGTGATAGACCTTGTGAACCGTTGTATATCTTTGAGGATAATCTAGATTCTGTGTAAGGTCGAAGTCCTCATGGAGGTGAGAGGGCTGATGTGGGACCATGTTTGGGCGCGGTAATTGGCCCACAGACACCTGTCTACCTTAGGCACACGGAGAACACACTTTACTGAGTCTACCATGCATAAATAAACAGAAGTTGTGTATTGAAGGAAAATGTGGTAAGGCTGGGTAGAGAGTAGTGTCGTTGTGCTAGAAAAATCCACACGCACCACATATTCTCCAATGTTCTTTAAGTCACCCAATGCGAAGATGATATTTGGTGTACATCGCTGCCAAATCTCGACTATTGTTGTTCCGATACTGATAGAATTTTCGAACCCATAGGAGTTTGTGAGAATCGTCTAGGAGCTATGTGTGTTGTGGGGATCGTTGTGACTCTTTAGAACTAGAAAAAGGTACTTGAACTGAGACTAGGACAGGGTGTCCCTATTTGTTCATGTAATTGATGGAAGTGGGTGGTTGAGCACGTTCTTACTTTTTGGTGATAAATCCTGAGCTGTGTGACCTTTCCTTTTCTTAGTGCTAGTGTGTATTTTCTTCATAGGCTTGGTCAATCTGCTCATACTCATTAGCACCGCCGATTATAACGTGGGATTGGGAGATGCATTCCTCTTAGTATGCTCTGGAGTCTAATAGGCTTATGAAGGTCGATGAGGGTCTTGTTGCACTATGGGCATGGAATGTCTCTCATGGACTTACTACTGTTTTTCAGAGAGCCAGATTATATACTAGTTTCCTTAGCTACTCTCTATCTCATGATAGCGAAAGCCTCTGGAGTGTGTTCGGTGGGGCGAAAAGTAGGATACTGGAGACTATGGCCCCCTATTAGTCACTGTGCTCCTAGAGTAGCATCGGGGACCACAACGAAGGAGGCTTTTGTTTGGATTGCCAGTTAAGGGTACAAGACACTTGTTTTTGGTCTACTCTCATTGCCCTTCAGTTTGGGCGAACTGCGGCTCCATATCTGTATTTTCAATGTCATGAAACACTCGGTTTTTACAATACAGAGATTTTAATATGTAAGTATGTTTCAGGGTGATTAGTACCCAATTTCGATTTCATTAGGTTTTGGGAATGGTTGTGTCTATATATAGTAGAATTTTGTCTATATATTAATGCACGCAGTCAAATTTAAAGGTTGTTGTCAAATTAAATTTTACAGGATTTACTAACACTTTAAAATTGTTTCCTTGTATATAGTCCAGCATTTGCTTTATTTCAATAGAAGTTTATATGCTTCTTAAGTGTGTTTCTAAATTCTTGTTTATTTGTTTTTAATTCTAATAAAGTCTCAAAAATACAGTAAAATCTATCGGATTTTTTGATCTTGATAGACCTTATGGAATAGATCTAAAATTTAGAACCAGGTATGGAATGGTCGCAGGAAAGCAAGTGTGACAGATGTCTTAAGTTAGATTCTTTTGGCATGCACGGGAAGAGATAATCAATATGAAGTATAACACTTAATATGATGGAAAAATTGATAATAATTAACCTGGACAGTCTTTATACACACAAGTCGAATTTAATGTTCGTTATTTGGCTCCAAACGAGAATAGAAGAACTCCAAAGGTGCCAGCCGTTATATAGCATATCTCACCAGCTTTGGTCGAAATTTGCTCCACAAAAACCTAGTACAGTTAAACTTTCACTCTAGTACTCTTTTTGTATTGTTAGCGGTGTAAATTAAAACAGCAGTGTCGTAGGCCGTTTCGGGACCATCCAAGGGGACTATGGGTTTCGTGTTAACTTAGACTTATCCCTTCAACGAACAACCTCTTATTCCTCGCAAAATGCGGGTACAAAGGAACTTTCTGCGCAACTTAACCAGAAGCTCTCAGTTCAAAGTCTCCTCGCCTGATGCCACCTCCTCTCAAAGGAGGAGGCGAAAAGCGCTCCAGCCTAAGACTGGCCCAAGGACAGTTCGGTTAAGCCATTCAAAGTTGGGGGCTTTCACAGCTAATCAACAACTAGTTACTGGGCTTTAGTCATCTGAAGGAGGGAATATTGTTTCTGGCATCTATTCCTTCTTTATACCCACATAGGTGCGCACATTAGTTAGGATTCTCAAGAGAAGCGCTGGTTCAGTCTTTCCTAGTCTTCGGGACCTTTATTCCACTTCTCACATTCATAGGGATGATCTCTAGGACTGGTCTGGGATTGCTCTTTCTGTTTCGGTTTCTGGGCGGAGAAAGAACGGAGTTCCGTTGCATCAACTTATAGTAGAGGCACGCGGCGCGTTCCCCTTATCCTACTGGACGGAGGAAAGTCGCACCCTCTAATTCTTCTCTCATAGTGGAGCGCCGCTGAGAGACTCCAGGTGCTCATGCCACACATTGGGACACCGATGATCAGTGCAACCACAAACTCAAGGAACACACACACTCACAAGGTACAACAGTGTGCAAGTAGACACAACAAGGCAATAAAACCACACAATAGGAGAAGGTCATTTATTACTACTTTATCCATATATGTGCGAGACGGTTGTTTGATACATTTGAATTAAGCTAAGTAATGGGAAATCGTGTTGTCTGGCTGTGCGTAGGTGTTGTAGGACTCGTTCGTAGGGCTGGAATGTGGAACTGAGTGGGGAGAAAGGTGGAGCATCGAGCTGAGAAATGGCAGCATCAGCTGGTTGGATTCTGTATATACTTTGCAGGGATCGAACTATACATAGACTCCGCACATGGGCGGTGAAGACATTATGATCAGGAGAAACAACAGGTGGAATCAGCTCCAACAGATGGTTGACAGACTGGCCAACTTCAGGACGGTTTGATTTCCCGACTGGACACTGTTTACAAGATCAAAGACCAAAGCTCAGAGACAAGCTCTACTGACTCTTTTTGATCACGTGAACAAGAGGAAGAGTTAACCAAGACTGAAGACAAACCAGCTTGTTGGTTTACTGTGATTTCGATTTTTTTTTAAATTAAACCAATGAACCAAAGACAATAGATTTAGGATTTTGATTCAGGGTAAACCAATTCAATTAAGATTAGGATTAGGATTAGACTAAAACAACTTGGTTTAGGATTAGGGCAAGGGACGTTTTGTTTATTTATTTGGTGCGCTGAGAGTTGTTTTGGCATTCAATACACAGAACTTTCAGCAAACTGCTTGTCTCGTTATCTGCTTTCTCTGTTCAGCTAAAGGAACATTGGATCTTCACTCTAGAGAGGAATCTCTTGTGAAAAACCATCATAGACATACAGGGTAAACCTGTGTCTCTGAGTAGCAAATCATCTCTGAAACCATTCCATAGTTCCAGAGAGAAGTCCATCTTCCTCATTGAGTGCTAGTAGCCTCAGGACAACCTCAATCCGTCTACCTTCAAGTGATCTAGGAGTCTCAGCCTATCCAGGCCGCACCCAGCCGGCGTCATCCGATAAGGATTTTTGGCAATAGGTGCTGCTCCAGGTTCCAAAGTAATCGTAAAGGGATTGCTCCAAGGTGGAGGCAATTCTTTCAAGGCTTGGAACACATCTTCAAATTCTCAAACCACCAGAGCTTCAATCTTCAAATCCCTTTTCTGATTCTTCTCCATTATATGTCAATGAAACCAAGTAGACCTCTCCTTCGTATAACACTCTTTCCATCTTAGTGTCGTCACAGATGACACTGAAACACTAGGACTTATCCCATTGATAAGCTGGCATCACTTGCTGCTCATCTCCAAACGAAACTCTTCCCCTTGCACAATCCAACCATGCTTGATGCATTGCCAGCCAATCCATTCCTAGGATAATCTCAAATCTCTCTAAGGTTATAACAGGTCGGCTAGGAAGGTTTCATCATGTATAACTACGGGAACACCTAACATTACACTTTCTGCTCTAGGGTTTGATTTCCAGGGGTTAACGCCGAAACATCAATCTCACACACAACAAAGGTTCCCAGAAACCTAGAGGCCTACAACACGGTTCACAAAACTATGGGTATCCCCTAAATCAAACAAAACATAGGCAGTAGTTCCCTCAACCGATAACGACCCTATTACAAATTCAACACATCCCGCATCCACACAGAATGCCGTAATAATGCATATTACACAATTATACACACAATTTAAAAAATCACACAAAAGTTATGCAATCACAATAAGGGAGTTAGCACCCAGACAAACCTGATATAGGACCCCTCGATGGTCCTGATGTACTAGGCTGAATCACTATTCATATCGAAAGCATAACTCCCCTTCTACTGCTGGACGCTTAGTTGGGGGTTCGTTGATCGGTCGGCTCAATTGGACATGAGTCAATGTCCCTTCTCCTGGCTCGAATGGCGAATTGTACATTCACTAGAGTAGTGCCCCTTCTCTCAACAGTTATAACACGTAACTGAAGCTTTCAAATCCGATTTTGGGAACTTGGGTTGGGACAATCACGGGAGAGATGTCCCACTTATACACATGTATAACATCTCCTCTGAGTTCATGTCACTCTTTCATCATGTTTACACTGACACGTCCTTCCTCTTTCCTGATTGCCTTGTGGCTTATTCCTTCTAGACTGATCAAATCGTAGTTTATGGTGTGAGAAAGGTGTAAAGATTTTTTTACGTTCGGCTCCGACCATTTCCTCCTAAAATTACCGCTTTTTCCACTAACTCAAATAAGTTATGAAAATTAACCGCTTGAAGTTGACTCCCGATATCTGGCTTAAGGCCACGCAAAAACTTACGCACTAAGATTCCTTCATCCCCATTCCATAGTAAACGAATCTACTAAGTTTGGTGAACTCTGCTTCATACTCCCTGACACTCTTCTCCCCTTTCTCTAATCATAGGAATGCTTGTTCCATTCGGTCTCGTGCTTCTAGTGGGAAATACTTCCTCTGAAATTCCTTCTTGAACATGACCCAATCCATATCCACTGATCTATACTTCCGACTGCGGCTTTTCCACCAAGATAGTGCCTCTCCTTCCAAGTAATACAGAGCTACTTCTTTCTTTAATTCTTCTAGACATCATGTTGCGCTAAAATTCTTTTCCACATGTTCCAGCCATGCATCAAACTTGAATGTATCAGCTTCTCCCTCAAATCTGATCCGTACCAAGATTTTCATGCATCATGACATACTTCAAAAAGTCTTGTTGTGGAGTTGGTGTGGGATTTGCTTCCGATTTTGGCGCGACTTGGTTAGTTAACACCCGAGATAGTAAGTTGTGTACCATCGATAGAGTAGGATAAACTGATCCATCTTCATTCGCTTGGGCCTTCTCAATTTCCCCTGCTGGCATTGCATTGTTTCTTCCTGACATGGAATTTTCGGGAGTCATACTGAACGAAGGGAACTGTTGTGGTCCAACAAACGGTACTGATTCTTCATGTTGAGAATTAGGTGGTGACACTGGGAACTACCATGCCTCTGGTTGTACATACTCATCACTCATAACGGGCTCAACACCCTCCATAGAAACTTCGTTGTGATTCTCCACTGATTTATGTTTCAAAATCAAGCTTCTTACATCTTGATTCATTCTTGTTTAATAATAACCTTTAAGTATTTGCAATTTGTCAAAAATAGGCTAAGCTAAAATCATATTAGTTGAAAGTTGGATAGCTTCTTCATCATAACTCCGAAGAGAATTATTATCCTTTGTGGTTATTCTCCACTGATTTATGTTTCCAAAATCAAGCTTCTTACATCTTGAATCATCCTAGTTTGTTTAGAATCTCGAATAAACTTGTTATTTTTCCAAACATGTTAAGCTTGAATTGCATGAGTTGAAAAGGGGGATACCTTATTCATCATAACTTCGATAAGATTTATTCAACTTTATGTTGATTCTTCACTGATTTATGTTTCCATATAAAGCTTCTTACATTTTTTCCATCGGTCTTTTATTAAAATTTTGAAGAACTTGCCGTTTGTCTAAACAGGGTAAGCTAAAATAAAATGAGTTGAAATGGGATAATTTCTTCATCATAGAGTCTATAAGATTTGTTCAAATCCGTGGTGATTCTAGAATAATTTATGTTTCCAAATCAAGCTTGTTACATCTTTATTCATCCTGGTTGATTAGAATCTTGAAAAACTTGTCATTTACCCAAACAGAATAAGCTGGAATCACATGAGTTAAAAGTGGGTTAATTTCGTCATCATAGCTCATATGAGATTTATTCAACTTTGTGGTGATTTCCATTGATTTATGTTTCCAAATCAAGCTTATTACATCTTGATTCATCTTGATTTGATTAAAATCTTTAAGAACTTGCCATTTTTCCAAACAATATAAGCTTGGAATCACATAATTTGAAAGTGAGATACGTTTTTCATTATAAATTCTATGAGATTTACTCAACTTCGTGGTGATTCTCCACTGATTTATGTTTCTAAATCATGCTTCATACATTTGAACTCATCATTTTTGCTTAGAATCTTGAAGATATTGACATTTATCAAAACCATCACATGATTTGAAAGTGGGATATCTTCTTCATGATAACTCCTATGAGATTTATTCAACTTCGTGGTGATTCTCCATTGATTTATGTTTCCAAAACAATATTTTACGTCTTTATTCATCCATGTTTGATTATAATCTTGAAGAACTTGTCATTTGTCCAAGCAGGATAAGCAGAAATTACATGAGTTGAAAGTGAGATACCTTCTTCATCATAACTCATACGAGATTTAGTCAACTCCGTCCTTATTCCCACTGATTTATGTTTCCAAATCAAGATTCTTACATCTTGATTCATCCTTGTTTGATTAGAATCTTGAAGAACTTGTCATTTCTACAAATGGGGTAAGTTGGAATCGCATGAATTGAAAGTGGGATACCTTCTTCCTCGTAACTTTTATGAGATTTATTCAACTTCATTGTGATTCTCACTTATTTATGTTTCCAAATCAAAATCAAGATTTTTACATCTTGCTTCATCCTTGTTTGATTAGAATGTTGAATTACTTGCAATATGTCCAAATTGGCTAAGCTGGAAATACATGAGTTGGAAAATGAGACACCTTCTTCATCATAACTCATATGAGATTATTCAACTTCGTGTTGATTCTCCACTAATTTATGTTTTTAAATCAATCTTCTTACCTCTTGACTCATCTTGGTTTGATTAATATCTTGAAGAACTTGTCATTTCCTCCAAACAAGATAAGTTGGAATCACATGAGTTAAAAGTGGGATACATTCTTCATCATAATCCTATGAGATTTATTCAAATTCGTGGTGATTTTCCAATTTTTTATGTTTCTTAATCAATCTTCTTACATCTTGACTCATACATTTTTTTAAATCTTGAAGAACTTGTCCATTTTTTCAAAAACCATCACATGGTTTCAAAAGTGGGATACCTTCTTCATCATAACTCCTAAAAAATTATTTAACTTTGTGGTGATTCTCCACTGATTTATGTTTCCAAATCAAGTTATTACATATTTATTTAACCACGTTTGATTAGCATCTTGAAGAAATTTTATTTCTCCAAAAAAGGTAAGCTGAAATTAGATGAGTTGAAAGTGAGATACTTTCTTCATTATTACTCCTATGAGAGTCATTCAACTTTGTGGTGATTGTCCAATTATTATTTTTCCAAATTAAGCTTCTTCCAAAATGATTCACCCTGGTTTGATTAAAATCTTGAAGAACTTGTTATTTGTCCAAACATGATAAGCTGGAATAAGATGAGTTAAAAGGGAATATCTTTTTCATCATAACTCCTAGGAGATTTATTCAACTTCGTGGTGGTTCTCCACGGATTTATGTTTCCAAATAAAGATTCTTACATTTATATTCATCCATGTTTGATTAGATTCTTGAAAAACTTGTCGTTAAACCAAAAATGATAAGCTAGAATCACATGCGTTGAAAGTAAGATACCTTCTTTATCATTACTTCCTATGAGATTCATTCAACTTCTTGCTGACTCTCTCTTGGTTTATGTTTCCAAATAAATCTTCTTATATCTTGATTCATCCTCGTCTGATTAAAATTTTGAAGAACTTGACATTTGTCCAAACAAGATAAGATGGAATCACATAATTTGAAGTAGGATACCTTTTTCATCATTACTCCTATGAGAATTATTAAACTTCGTGGTGATTCTCCATTGATTTATGTTTCCAAATCAAGCTTCTTACATCTGGAATTATCCTAGTTTGTTTAGAATCTTGAACAAACCCCGAAAGGGCTCCGTTCGATGGGTACACGAAACTGACGAAGTTGCTTTGACTACAAAACCATCCCTCTCTCTTGGAGCGAATTGGATGATCGGGACGACTCTCCTTTTAGTCGAGCGGAGACTTGCCATTTGTCAAAACCATCACATGATTTGAAAGTGGGGTACATTCTTCATCATTATTCCTAAAAGATTACTTCAACTCGTGTTGATTATTTGCTTATTTATGTTTCTGAATCAAGTTTCTTACATCTTGATTCATCTTGGTTTAGTTAAAATCTTGAAGAACCTTCCTTTTATCAAAACATGGTAAGCTGGAGTCACATGAGTTGAAAGTGTGATACATTCTTCATTATAACTTCTCTGAGAATTATTTAATTTTTTGGTGATTCTCCATTGATTTATGTTTATAAATCAAGGTTTTTTACATCTTTATTCATTGTGGTTTGATTGGAATCTTGAAGAACTTGTCATTTTTTGTAAAACATGGTAAGCTGGAATCACATCAGTTGAAAGTAAGATACCTTCTTCATCCTAACTCCTCTGAGATTTATTCAAACTCGTGATGATTCTCCACTGATTTATGTCTCCAAAATCAAGATTCTTACATCTTGACTCATCCTGGTTTGCTTAGAATCTTGGAGAACTTGCCATTTGTCAAAACATGGTAAGTTAGGATCACAAAAGTTGAAAGGGGGATACATTCTTCATTATAACTCTGATGCGATTTATTCAAATTTGTAGGTGATTCTCCAATGATTTATGTTTCCATATCAAGAATCTTACTGTTTGATTAATCCTTGTTTGATTAAAATTTTAAAGAACTTGCCATTTGTCCAAACAGGACATGGTGCCTAATGGCTTTAACCATTGCAAGCTTTTCCCTTTCTCCCATGTAGGGGACTCAAGGAGGTGGCTAGACTAGCTACCACCAGGATCCCTAACTAACTGGAAGGATATCAAAACGCTTTCTTAATCACTTTTTCGACGAAGAGAGATACTGGGAAGCGAGGAGAAAGAAAAATTCAGAGAGAAAGAGACAAGGAATATAGAAAAATATGTGAAAAAAATCCATGAAAAAAACATCAGAAAAAATTCAGAGAAAAACAAGTGAGCTTGGACAGCCCTTTCTCACCCTCCGGTGACTTTAATCAGTGAGCTTTGGTGTGGTTTAAACATCTTAAAAATTATGACGGAAAGAAATGGTTGGGATTATAAGATATGAAGAGGGACTAAATCATTTAAAAGAAGCCTTTTTGTTGAAGTAACGTGGTATGCAACACTGGGAGTAGAACAACTGATGTGGCCCATTGTTCCAAGGATCACAAGAAGGATATGAAGCATACAACATCAAGAAGGATGTAGTCAGTTAGTTGTTAAGCGTGAAGCATCAATTTAGGAATGTTAGTCCAAGTTAGATAGATTTCTTTCAAGATTTCAAGATGAAGTATTTTCTACCTAAGACATGGGACCTATTGGAGATTCAACTTATGGAGTTAGCAAAGTGAGATTTTCCGTAGGAGGTTGAGTGAATCGTATACAACAATTTTAGCATTGACTTATGTGGTCGAGTGAACCTAATTCATCCATTATGGTTTGGAGGATGAGCCAAAGATCATAAAAACATTCATTGGGGACTTATCCCAAACCTTCGAGTAAGTAAAGACTGTAGTGCTTAAGATATTTGAGGAGATGGTAGAGTATGACGTGAATGTTAAGGGAGTTATTGCTATCAAGGAAGCTTATTCGTGCCATTCAGGCCGTCTAAAGGCTATCAGGTTCAGATCAACGATCTCTTTCAAGTAGTGAGTCAAGTATGTCGATGGAGATGGATTTTTGTTAAACGTTTATTCGAACCAAGACCAAGGACCCTGGCTTGTTATGGTTGTGACTATTGTGGACAGTATGGTCGTGACTATCTTCGTGACGGATGGTGACATATATTAACGAACTAAAGTTGAGGGTTTATAACGTTGAAAACTTAGTTGAAGTTTTTTAGTTCATAAATAGTTGAGGGGTTTTATCACTAAAAATCATTAAATGTTTTAAAACATTTATTATCATTTATGTATTGTTTAAAACTCTTTTTTTTACATCAAAATATCATTCTATTACTCAAACATGAGGTGGTGTAGGAAGCCAGACCGGAATATAACCACTGGCAAAATAAAAATCCCTATAAAAAGCTCTAGTAGTCCTAGCTACATAATTAGCAATAGCGTTTTGGCTTCTAGGGATGTAGAAAATCAAGAAGTTGTGAAATTTTCGTTGTAGTGCATTTATCTCATGCAGCTAAGTCGAGAAGGCTGACCTGCTTTTGGCTCCCCAATCATGGCTATTAAGTCCTGGCCTGCTTTTGGCTCACAATCATGGCTATTAAGTCATTACAAAATCTTTGCTAATAGAGAGTCTGGATATTGAGTTAATCGCTACCCTCACTTTAAATTTCTAAGGCGTTTTTGATCGTTTCTTCGTATTTTATGGAACTCGCTTACCAAAGAATATAGATGACTTATCGTATAACGTCATTTTAGTAGATTTTCTTTCTTTCGAATGAGACAAATGTTTGTGTCATTCCATCTTGAAGCCATGATGCCTGCGAAAAGAAATGCATTAACCATATAATAAATCTATTCAGGTCTGACTTCCTAGATCACTTGATATTTGAGTAATGAATTCACATTTGATTTCAAGAAGAAGTTTTAAACAATACATAGGTGATAATAATGCTCGAAATTTTTTAATGATTTTAGTGATAAAACTCCACAACTATTTTTGAATTGGAAAAAGACTTCGCAACTAAGTTTTCAACACTATAAATCCTTAACGTAATTTCGTTAACGTATGTCATATTCCGTCGTGTAAGTTTAGACAGAAGATGATAGACATTAACAGAATCAAAATTAAAGATTTCTTTTATCGAAACTTTAGTTGAGTAGTTATTTTATGATTTATTTTTAGTTGTGGAATTTTATTGCTAAAGATTAATATTTTATTAAAAAAATTAAACAGTTGTTTATGTTAATAGTTACAAAATATTAAATTAAATAAAATGATTTTATCCTAAATTTATCAAAGCTGATTTTGATTTGGAAATTTTACTAATATTCGTAACTGTACTATTTAATTGTTAGTCTTAATACTCAAGACACAAGTGCCGAAGAGGAATCCAATCACACTAATTTCAGTAAACATGGAGACACGTCTTGTTATTAATGTAGCCAAAGCACATGCGCAAATTCACGAGACTCGAAACATCTAAATCCACCGACTGGTAAGTTGGTATAAGGGTTTAAAATATTAGTTTTACAGAATAATAATTTGTCTGACATAACAATAATAGATTGTTTAAGATGGATAGATCTAGTAATAGCGACGTCAAAACAAACAGGCCCCAAAAGTGAAGAAAATAAAAGCACCAACGAAACCACATGTGAAACAGATCCGCCTGGAGCCTCACTAATTTCCACCGACACTAGTTTCTCCTTAGGTTTTCAAGGGAGAGTGTCTAATTAGTGAATGATATACGTCTGTATCTGATCCACCAATTTATTTTCTTTCAACAAAATTTTGTAATTTAATTAAAAGGATATAGGATATATAAGTGGTTTAATTTCTTTTTTCTTTTGCGAAAAAAGTGAATGAACCACTATTAAATCTCTGCAATTGTAAAATGAAGTGGTTACTTTTTGTTTATAAAACTGTTTCTATATTTTTAATATTGAAGATAAATTTTAATTTTTTTTACTTATTATAAAACTATATTTTGAGATATATTCCAATATTATTTTTAACATTATTTTATTTAAATACGACATTTGCTTTCCATAACTTGCACCAATTTTCTATATATATATATAATATATTTTTATTTGACATCACATTTTATTTTTAAATATTGTGCTATTTTTTGGAAATGTATTGTATTTTAAATATTATTTTAATTAATTAAAACACAATACAATTATAATCAATTAGAAAAATAATTATTTTAATCATTCAAAACAAGATATTATTTTTATTATATTTGGAGCACAAAAATTTATATTTATTACATTTACAAGTTAAATATCACAAAAATAAAATAATTCATTATGAAAACGTCAAACATTATCAAATTTTATATAAACTATTTTAAATTTATATAGTATTTTTGACTTAAAATTTATAAACTGTTTTTATCTATTTTTACTTTTAAAAATATATTTTATTTAATTCATCTGATTTTTTTTATCATTATATTTGCATGATCTATTCGTTTAATTTTTAATATACGTTACGGTTCATATTTCATCAAAATTTTAATATATTAATTGTTTAGTTTAAGTCCGTTAATAAAGTAAAAAATAAGTTAGTTATAACTATTCACTTTTTTTACTTTATTTGTTGTTTAAGATTATTGCATAAAAATTAAAAAAGAAGTAAAATTTTATGCAATTTATCATGGTTACATAAAACTATCATTAAATACAATTAATTCAAAGTAGTATTTTGTAGTTGATCACAAATCTTAAACAACATTAATCTTTGTATAGAATAAAGAGAATATTAGTTATTATTAAATAAAATAAAAATCTTAAAACATTAAGTAAATTGAAATAGAAGGAGTATATAATTAGAAAATATGTAAATATAATATAGAAACCGTAAAAAAAATTCATTGATGAGAATTCTATAAGATACTACTGTTTTGGTGTTTAGTTTTTATGGTGATTTTCCCGCTTGTTTAATTAGTAACCATTCAAACAACATCATTACAAATTTACATTATTTTGGTTGATTAAATGTAGGGACAAAATGTTTTTCCTTTTTACTTTTTTGACACCTTTACAGCATTGACAGTATAGATTACAGAGAAAATAATAATTAATTTAATCACTTTAACTGGCACGCTAATTATAAAATGAAAAACGACGGACATGTTACATAAAGGAAAAAAATTTACGTGCCGAAGAGTGCGCCAAGATTTTTCATTTTAAATAGAAGAAAAGAGACTGTCAGTGGACAGGTAAGCTTGAGCAAATTGTCCACATCCGAAATTTGAGCCGGATCGATCTCGAATTTTAAAGTACTGAACCTGATGGTGTTAAAAAAAACTGAACCTGATATGCAAATAAATATTTAAATGGTATTTAATTTTGTATCTGTGGAGAACCATACTCGAATGGTTATGTAAACACTTCAGATATTGTATCTTTCAAATCCTCCTAAACAACATAAATGGTTATGTAAACCCTTCAGATAATTGCATAAACAAAGCATTGTTGATGCCATACAATCATTACTTTCTAATGTTAGTTGACGACGCAACATCATCATCAAAACACTACTATTCCCATGAATGATTTACAAGTATACGACCCACATCTTGTAGTGATTCCAGACTATGCAAGATAATTATATTGTAGTTTAATGTCTTTTTGAATGAAATCTGTGATGTCATATATTTGAACTTATGTATTATTCGGTTTTTGTGTGTTGATCTTATGTGATATTAAAAAGTCCGACGTATCTGAATTTTATTATGTTGAACTTGTGTTAAGTGTTATTTTGTTATAAATGTCTATGTAATAATTATAATTTATTATAATTATTATCATCTAAACTACAAAAAAAATTATATGGAAACAACATAAGAGCAGCCCATTAAGTTACACAACCAGATTTTTAATAAATGATATATAACAAAGACAATAACTTATGATTACATGAATTTGAAAGAAGGAACAAAACATTATTCAAAGATTTTTTATTGGATTAGAGCATGACAGTCATAAGATTAAGTGGGCCTTAAACAATTTAGTAAGGTTTGTTAAAAAAAATTTTTACAAATTTCAGAGCCTTTTCAGTATAAAATTTTGGAAAAAATCTAAATATAAAGAACCTGCATATCCAAAACGTTAAAAATAGTCTTAAAACAGAGAGAATTTTCAATGTAAAATTTTTAAGATTTTATAATAAGAAAATAATCACATTAGTGATTATATATTTTTATTCGAATATAACACTCAAAAATACAAAATTACATATATAATTATAGGTTTACTTTTTATAACATGAACATAAAAACCATAGAACGAAAAACTTGCAGAAAAAGATAAATTTATATAAAAGACATGAGACAAGAGATGATAAATTGACATGAAATATGGTGTCTTCGAGTTCAAAGAGATTAAGGAGAGGTTAATGGGTTTTAAAAAGATAAACATTACACTTTTGTTTGTAAATTCTTTTTATATAAGTAGAAAAAATCAATTAGGTTAAAATTTTGGTGTAGAATACTTCTAAAGAAGTTTGCTATGCATTATTGTTTAGTAGATTTCTTGATAAGTCTATTAGTGCATTATAGTTTTGCACACCTCTGAAGATATATCATAACCCCAAATTTCACATTACATAAGAATCTAAAGAAGTATTACATAACTTTGTGGCATACTTCTAGAGAAGTTTCTTTTCCCTAAACCCTAAAATAAAATAAATTAACTAGATAACATCATTTTGCATGAATTATATGGTGTATTTAGAAAGTACAAAACAGTACGGTTTTCGACAACATAGATATCGACCTTAGAGATACTCTTCAGTTAGCGAAAACAGAATCAACACATTGAATTGAGGCACATGTAGCACTAACACAAAGGGTCACCGAATCTAGAGAGGAGGAATTTGCAATCTTACCTCAATATCGGGCCAATGGTGTTTTATGGATGGTTCTTGGAACGACAAGGATAATTACTCGAGACAGGGTTGGTATAGCACACTAGACGGTTTTGACATGCTAAGGGGAAAGGAATATTAGAGCCATCCTCTCACCCTTTCACGCGGAAATAAAAGCCCTCATATGGGCAATGGAAAGTATGAGGAATCTACGACAATTCCGTGTAATATTTGCAACGGATTATTCTTAATTGGTGAAGATGGTTTCAGAACTAGAAGAATGGCATACCATTGCAACATACCTGGAAGATATACAGCTCCAGAAGGAGAGTTTTAATTACTCAAATTTCATTCATGTACCCTAAACTAAGAATATAAGGGTGGATAGTATTGCACGCAGTGCTCGGAAACAACTGTTTTTCTTTGTTCATATGAACAAAAAGTTACCCAATTTGGTTCAGAGAGTCTTAACTAAGTCTGTTCATATTTATGACAAAAAAAACTAGATAACAATAACACTTGGTTAAACACCAAATCAATTTCTAAATAAGCTTAAATTGTATGATCTCATCGTGCCCAAAAAAAACTCGAAACCCTAATATGTGGGTTTAAAACACAACAAGAAGTTTAATATATACAAAATTATTTACATGTAAGATTAATTTCAAAAAATATATTCAAGATTCTAAATCTAACCCTAAACATACAAACATTACCTGAAATATGTTATCAACTTTAACCAATGGCAATCATGACTTATAATATCTACTCACTCATCTATGTGGAAAAAAATAATTTTATTAAATTTAAATTTACATAATTTATAAATGTTGTATTTACAGTATTTCAATTTATTTCTATCAAAATATTTTTGCAAAATTTTAGTAAATTAATTTAAGATTAAATGCATTAGTATAATTCTCAAGAACACTTCATTATCTCACAAAGACTTCCCGATATAAAAACATAAAAAATATTTACATGTGTTTATTTGGTCATCAAGAGATAATTTTAATTTTTTGATAAAAAAAATTGCTACCCGTTTAGATTATTTTTGCAATTGATTAACTTTAGTCCAAGTCTTAGGTTTTTGGGTAAACTATCCTAGATCCAAATTGTGTTTATGTTTTAATAATTTAGTTTATCTTCCCAAACTTATCATATAATAAATCTGGTTTAGATATTAAAATGTCTCAAAATATTTTTTTTAATATTTTCAGTGGATTTCTAAATATTCAGACTACAAATAATAATTGTTAAAGTTGTAAATTAAAAGCTAATTATTTTAATAAGAACTACTCTAGGATAGTAGTAAAAGTTTTTGTTTTTAAGAAAAAATGACTAAAAATAAATTTTATTTAATGGTGTAAATATACATTTATACCTCTTGAGTTAACTAAGCTAGACTTATTATTTAGAGTTATGAAATGAGGTTTTGGAGGTAAGATTTAAAACTTTAGAAAAAAAAATTAACATTTTCAAAATAAAGGCTATGTGGGTCATTTTTTTCTTAGAACTATTTTATGAGGAAATTTTAAAAAGAGATATTTGAGAGAATTGCTAATTATCAATGCTAACTTTTGTAAACTAGTGTTAGCATTCTTGCAACAAAAATATATCTAATATAGTCTACACCAAATGGCGCGGTCTTCATATGAAGACCTCTCCCAATTATACGTGAAGGTGTGGAGGGCGGGTCCTTGAGCTGCAGGGCTGTTGGACAGTATATGATTGTTGTGAACAAACGCAAATCAAAATTTGAAAAAAAGTAAAAAGAGAAAAAGAAATGTTTGGAGATAAAAATATTTGTTTAAGATTTGTATATTATTATTTGAATGAATAACTTTATAGACTTTTTGACCATATTAATAGCAATCTCAAAACTCAATTTTATTTTCCCTTTAGAAATACATATTTATCCTAAAAATTAAGTTTCTCCAACGAATGTTGAGTTTTTACTGGTGCACAAATATACAAGACACTTCCAGAATTAACAAAGTCCACCTTGTCAAAAAACTTCTACAAGACTTTTAATCCCGTCTATCTTTTGGGGGAACTCCTCAGCTTCTTAGCATCGGCCAACATGGAGCAAATTCATGCAACTCTTGAACTTCTCCATTGTAACGGGCTTGGTCAACATGTCAGCTGCAATTTCCGACGTATGCACCTTCTCTAGTAAAACTTCTCTAAAAGTTGTCACTCCTTTAGCTTGTGAAACCTTATAACAATGTGCTTCGTACTTGCATGATACACTTGATTCCTAGCCAAACACAATGCACTTTAACTATCACGTTCTAACTGAACACCTCCTTGATCAACACCCAACTCGGATACAAGTTCTTGTACCCATACTGCTTCCTTAGCTGCTTCTTAAAGTGCCATATATTTAAATTTTCTGGTCGACATCGCTACAATAAGTTGTTGTACCGATCTCCAACATATAAGCGCTCTTGCAAGAGTAAAGAAGTACCATGTTGCAAGAGTAAATAAGTACCATGTGGTCGACCTTCTGTTGTCAAGGTCTCCACCATAATATGAATCCACAAACCCCAGAACAAAAACGCACCCTTGAGCTCCAACATAAACCTATAGCCACTTATTCCTCGTAGGTATCTTAGAGTCCATTTAATAACATTCCAATGACTACTTAATTACTGATTTGACTAATTGCTTGTGCTAGATCCGGTATTGTAATACACCATAGTGTAGATCAAGCATCCAAGTACGCTAGCATAAGGAACTTGCGCCATATCTTTGATCTCTTCAGTAGACCTTGGACATTGTTCAGCTGAAAGTATGAAGTGTTTTGCCAAAGGTGTAGAAACGGTTTTGTCTTTAACATGTAAAAACGTTCTAAGACCTTTTCAATGTGACTCTTTTGAGAAAACGATAATCTTTTAGAGTTTCTATCCCTGCAAATATTCCTTCCAAAAATATTCTATGCATCACCAAGATCATTCATCTAAAATCATCTCCTAGTAAACCTTTCAAATGATTTATATCCTCCAGCAATGAGCATATCATCAACATATAACAGTATAAATGTGGGAGAATGGTAGTCAAGTGACTTGGCATAAACACAGCCATCATATTTGTACATTTGATGGCCGATCTTTCACATATAGGAGTCAAAACGTTTGTATCATTTTCTTGGGCATGCTCCAAACCGTTAAGAAACTTCTTCAATCTACACACAAGATGCTCGTCTCCGAAATTAACAAAACCTTCAGGTTGCTCTATATATATTTCATCCTCCAATTCTCCATGAAGAAAACAGTCATTACATCTATTTTATCTAGGTGTGAATCTCAGCTAGCTACCAAACCCAACACAACTCGTATGGAAGTGTGTCTTACTACTAGCGAGAATATTTTTTGCCACAAGCCTTGATTTAAACTTCACTAGTTATTTCTCAGTCCTCTTTTGTTCCTTCTTATAGACCCACTTGCAACCAATCATTTCTTCCCTTCAGGTAATTCCATAAGATCGTAAGTCTAATTTTTATCTAGACTTATTGACTCTTTCGTCATAGGCCCTATCCATTCCTCCTTTTCATCGCTATTAATAGCTTCTCGATAGCTGGTAGGATCATATGTCTTGACCACAAGAGCAAAGTTGACCATGTCTTCAAACCCGAACCTGACATGATATTTTATTGCACGTTTTTGTTTCTATTAGCCATACTCTCCTATGTTCCATGATGAATCTTCTTTATGCCCTTCTTTCGCAGACCACTCAATACTAACTGCATATGATTTATCTCA
>CAJHQP010008601.1:0-26195 GCA_905132765.1 Moricandia arvensis | reverse complement strand
TCACTGTGTGGTGGCTTCTCAAGTACACGAGATAACAAAGGACATAAATCTAAGAAAAGGAGCATTTTTTGTGATGGCGTGCGCGTGCGTTGTGTGCGGGCGATCCTGGCTTGTGGTGCTTCGTCATATGCCTGCCTAGTCACTATTCTGGTGGGTTAGACTTTTCTCAATTTTCAACTGATTGGTAGTCACAGTCAGAGGAGCTGTAAGTACTATCTATTTAGTATTATCACTCAGGGTTTACATTATCATCCGATGGATAGTATCTTGTAACATTGGGATGAGGCGTTTACTTGTAGATCTAAAAGAGAAGGAAGAGAATAGAGAGGGTTCGCCTATTTTCTTAACAAAGGCGATTGGCTATACAAATAGTACCGAGTCCATAGAGAACTCGGCGGCAATAAAACATTCGTTCCAGTTTACGGCCATTATAGGGGAAGACCGCCGTGGCGGTCGGCCCCTCTCGTGCTTTTCCTCGGGGCCGTTTCTTTAGAGATAACCAAGTCTTCTCCTTTCCTTGTATTGATAGGACAGTCATGGCCTCTGCACGTCTTCTGGTTCTCAATTTGTAAGTATGAAAGCTATCAACCCCTGCTTTAAGTGTTGTGTTTCGTTTGAGTCATTGACTCTTACCAAAATGAGAACCAGGGAAAGTGGAGACCTGTGTCCTACATACAAGGAGGAAGACTAGTTCTCGTTATTGAACGTAAAAACGAATGAAAGGGAAGCCACAAGACTCTTAACCATTGTTTTGAAAACCGGATCGGACCAGCCGGTCAAACGGTCCGACCGTGACTCGCTAAAGAAGCCGAGTACGGTTTGATTTAAAACTCGGATTTAAGAAAAACCGATAAAACCGGCAAAAAACCGGGTAAAACCAATGACCGGATCAACTTTAAAACCCGGTTCTAAAAAATTAACATATAAATAATGTATTTTCAACTATTATTAAACTTAATATTTCATATATTATTCTTATTTTTAACATATTTTATAAAATCTGAGACATTAGTTGTATAAATAAATAAATACGGTAATTTAAGCAATAAATTGTTTGATTTTTATCAATTCCAGTTTTACATAGTATTCACTTGTTTGTTGTATATATAATTAGAGTTATGATTATTGTTCATTTTTCTAGTTAATAAAGAGAAAAAAATATTATATGTAGAATTATTTTTTAGACTTACGTAATGTAATATATGATTATATATATTAAATTTTAAAAAATTAGAAAACCCGCGTTCGACCGATTGAACCGGTCCAACCAGTTAACCAGTAGGTATGTCGGGTTGGTGTCCGGTCTGGTTTTCAAAACATTGCTCTTAACTGTTGATTACTTTTTCTGCACGAATCCTATCATATTACCTAAATGGTCTTGTGCTAAGAATTGTAAGAAGGTTTAATATCGAGTACGCAAATCAGTTTTAGTAAGTAATGGATTTATCCAACGAAATATATTATTGACGTCAACGACCAAAAAAATCTTGAAAGTCATATTGTTGGAATTGTATCATTTGATTAAACAAGAAAAAGAAACAAAAGAAAAAGAAAAGAAGGACCAGAAAAATGTGAAAGAGACAAGAGCAAACAAAATCAAAGGAGAAGTTAAAGAAGTTGTCAGAGTGTTTAGACTTTTCTTGTAAACTTAGTCTAGTTGTCGACAAATGAGACTGGTTAGGCTGAAGTCTAAATATGTGTGTGTAGTAGTTAGAGAAAACTTCTATAAATATGTGTATGTGGTGTTGTAAGAATGTATCCAATTCTAATAAAAAAGAGTTGGAGAAAGAACAATGTAGACATACAAAATAAACTTCTATCTCTACAAGAACAACAACAAAACGTAAGAGAGAATAAAGAGGTGTGAGTGTTTGCTTGTGTGATGATACATTGTTACACAAGTAAAAACAGAGAATGAACAAGAGAATAAAAACAGAGAGAACAAGAGAGGCTGGCCATGAGTGAGAGGTTAAGTAGGTCAAGCCAAGAAGTTCAACACATTTGCTCATGTTCCAATATTATTGTAGTGAATTAGTGATAGAGTATATCTACAAACTTTAGGTTAAAAATAACACAATCGATGCAAGATGTTCTTGAAAGCAAAAGAATAACATGGAGGAAAAAGAATAACATGGAGAACTAGTGCATGTCCAAACAAACTTATAACATCTTCTATTTTATGTTTTAACAAACTCCGAGTTTTTCTGCCGTAAGCCTTCCTCAGAATTAATAATTTTAAATATAAATTTATTTTTATTAAAATGATATTTAGTTTACATTGAACATTATATTTTCATATTTTATTATTATTGATGTGGAACAAATAATAATTTTGTTTCTTTTGATTTGTTTAATTCTTTTATTTTATTTTATTTTATTTAACTTTAGTAAAATTAGAATTATAGTTCATAAGACTAACATTTTATTATTAGGATACTGACTATTTATTTAAATATAATATATATATTACTATATATATATCCCCTAGTTTTATAAGTTGTATATATATATACTAATAAATTTCCGATTTTTTTATTTTAGTTAAGATATGTTAAATTGGTATATATCATGAAGTTGATTTACTTAATGAACCGTAAATATAAATGAAATTCCAATTTATTATATATCAAATAAAAATTACTTGATTAGCTTTGTTTTAGTTTTTATATTTGTAGGGAAAACTTACAAATACTTTTGATAAATACATATATATATATATTATATATATATATATATATCAATTTTTAGAAACATAAATGAAAAATTAATTATTACTATGTTTCAAAAATCTTGACAATAATAATATTTTGTAAAGAAAATTTACATTAATGGTTGATGTGAAGTTATTAGATATACCTTATTTAAAAAATCTTACCAAAAAAATTTTTATAAAAAAAATTATACATGTAATAATTAAGTGATTTCATGTCATAATTTTCAAAACCATGTCATCTTTTTTTAGTGAGAAAGAATATGGTGATGACACATGTCCAAATCACTTCTCCTAAAGGACTAGGAGATACTACATATATTATATTTAAAATATAAATCATACTTAACCTTTATAAATTAATTCAAATCTATTAATGACTGGAGAAAATAACTTCATAAAATTAATTGTATAATAATATTAATCAATGTTATTATAAGCATTTGACTATATAAATTATAACTTCATTATTTAAAAAAACAATTGCATTCAAAAATAACTATTATTTAACAATACAATTATTCATATATTTATCAAAAAAAATTCATAAACAATGCTAAAATTATTGGAAAATAATTTACATATAAATATTAATAAAAAATGTGAGGCCGTTGGATTTTTTCCTTTTTCTTTTGAACTTCTTTCTACATCCACTTTTTGATGGGTTTAAGTCTATCGTTGGTGGCGAGATTGGATTTCACAAATCCTAGTTTCTCTTCATTTGTTTTTCTCCTGTTTCATGGCGTTTCTGATCGATTATCGGTGGTTCTTTTGTGAATTTTACACTGCAATCTCTTCTCTCGCCATGGGTTTTGTTCTGCTTCAGATATGGCGTGGTGTTTTTCTCCCTCTAGGAGTGTTTTATTCCGGCACGGAATCGTTGATTTGCACGTTTTCCTTGTTTCGGTGTGTCAACGGTTTTCTGTCTCATCTGTACTTATCAGGCGAGTTAAAAGGTTACCAATTATCCAATTGGTATTTTCAACCGCCATGCCCAGATGACATCATGTGTGAATCGTTCTTATACGATCTACGAATAATGATGTTTTTTTCATCTTAGGGCATCAAAGAGACGTTTGAGTAATTATTTATTGGATTGTGTTTCCTTTAATGGCGGAGTGTACGGTTCCATTGATCAAGAGTTTGTGTTTCCGGTGAGGCACAAAACGGATGTTTATGAGAGGCATGGAACTGTTTTTCATTACAGTGATTCATGGGTTTATGGAGGGACAAAGACTTCGCTTACTGATTTCGGAAAGGTTTTCTTGTGATAATACAACTGGTTTATTGAAGAGTCTAACCAATTGGTTTAGGTGGTCGAAGTTTACGGGCTGGCTGAAAAATTTCAGTAAGGCTTCCATTACAACAAGGACTCCAAACAGACTTACAGTTTCTTAGGTATGGGAACTAGCAACATGCACATTCGGGTTATACAAATCATGGAATTTTGGAGGATTTTGTTAACAATAATGATGATGGAAACAAGGTTCCAATACGTGATCATACAATAATATTGCAACATCAAAACAGCATGGGGTATTTTGTTTTTAGTGTTTGTGGACTTCAAACGTGGAGAAATCTATTTCATGGACGGATATGATAATAAGAATACATGGTATCTCCTGGAGTGGGAGTGTATGGGAATGATTGCAATGTAACGGATGGGTTGCATCTAATGTCTTCTAAAAGATAAAAGGTTTTTGATCACAATAGATGACAACCAAGAAAGAGATCATATAAGACCGAGAATGAATATAAATAAAATTAGCATATCAGCCTATGCTGCAAATGAGTTAGTTAGGATCGTGTTATTATTTTTCCAATTTCAGTTCCTGCTTAAAATGTGTTGTTTATTTTTGATGTTTCATGTAAACTATTGAACCCAATTTGATATCAATAAATTATTTGTCGAATAAAACAAGTAAAGCAAGGGGATGACTATGTCCTCATCCGGCCATCACCCATTGAGGTCCACTCCAGATGCTGGAACTCCATAAGCTATCAAGTCAACGTCATGTGGGTCCAAAACCGAGGAAGAGAAGCGAGCAAGGAAGCGAGAGTTGTGACTAGGAGAAGCAAACAGAGGTTCATGCTCTCGACTCTGACCCCTTCACACCTAGACCACACTAAGAAGAATCACACTTCAAGACCGAGAGAGAGGCATGGAGCACGACGAAAAAGTTCCTTCTCAAAAGTGAAGAAACAGAGGAGCAGAAGTCCACTTACAATAGGCGAGAATAGCCGAACAGCTAAGCTGAAAGGGTAATCAACCAGAGAAGTCCCAGGCGAGAACCTTAAATCTCCATTTCATCTAAGATCCAGGAATCTAGATGGTGAGTTCTATGAGAGAAAACGTTGAAGGAGAGAGAGGATCGGTGAGGAAGCAGAGCAACCATCAGAGCACACGCCACAGGAGCAGAGGCAGCAACGAAATAGAAGAGAGAATATATTCTCTCACCTCTCCCTTATTTCGCGGAAAAAAAGACAAAATCAATAAACCAACAACCCCCTGGGGCATCTTGGTGTAGTTACTAACATATTATGGCAATGTCTAAGCGGCTCCTCAGAATCATCAGTCCTTCTTGAGGCTCTCCAAAGGTTCTTCAGTTGGTTTTCCAGAGTTTCTAGCTTCCGAGAGATTCTCATGTGTTTTTGAGGTTTTCTAGCGACTTTCCTACTTCTCCCTATAACTTTCACGATCAGTTAGGAGCCTTGAGATAAGACTTTTAGTGCTTTTGAGCTTTAAAAAGTTATGCCAACTTTGTCATACTTGGATGGACAAAAAATAATGTTAACTCTGCTGTAAAAAAATTGCATGTCCAGAAGAAATATCCATTCGCCTCACTATCTCTGGTTTCTAAATGCATGAGTAGCTTCACGTTAGTCTATTCGTAGTTTGAAAATTTTCACGACTAAGATGAATAAACCAATGGGTTCAAACTTTAACTTGGGATCCCTTATAACTGAAAAAACGAATATTGCGTTGCTTGAATTGAATGAATAAAGTAAATGTAAACCACAAAATACAAAAAAAAAAAGATCTATGAAAACTATCACACTTAGGCCAAACCTTATAACATTAACAGTTTATTTAGATAAAAACCCGTTAAATTGTATTCCTCCGTTTAATTATGATAAATGTATTAGAAAAAAACAGTTTCATAAAAATAGATTTTTTGTGTTTTCTATAAAACTATTGTAAATTTCAAAAAAAAAATTGATTTTATTGAGTTACTATTGGTCAAAAATTATTGAAAACTGAAAATTACAGAAAATCGATACATTTATTATAGTGATTTAATACATTTTCTTAATATATGTGAAAACTCCAAAAATCTATTTTTATGAAACAAAAGGACTATATAACACAAAGAAAATATATTAACTTTAACATTAAATTAAGCAATAAAAAGCGAATCTGATTAACAAAGAGATGCTTTTCTACATTATGGAAGCCATGTTTTATCTAATTAAGAAGAGTCACCACACCATCTAGTACCTACATGGCCTAGCTAAGTATATAAATACCATATCATCTCTTTTCCCCTCCTAATTTACATTTTATACTAATAGGAAACAAATTACGCAGCAGGAGCATAATCGTAGCCACCGTCATCGTCATCACCATCATTTTCAATATACGCCGCTCGAGACGTATCCACCACATCTTCAACATATACTGCAGAATCACCGTCAAAACTCTTAATGACCAAGTGTGCAACTAAATACATGATTACTTGTTGGTTATGAAAGTAGAGAGATGAAAGGCTTGATGAGGCCTAGAGAGAGAACAAGTGAGATAAGTTTTTAATGTGGATGTGAGTTTGGTGGAAGAACAAAAGAGACTAATGAGGTTTTTATAGATGGAAATAAAAGGTTACGCAAGTGGTGAACGCACTCTAAGGTCAGGACTGCCTTGGTAGGGTTTGTGATTTGCTCATGGAGATGTGTGTTTCTCCCAAATTTTACTACCTTTTTCCTCACACGTAGGATTTTATTATGACACATAAGATGTTAAGTCAAGTCACTGGTTCATCTTTATTCCTTTCTAGTATGACATGTAAAGGCAAGCATTGTTCCTTGTCACTAATATTGTTCCCCTAGAACAAAAAACGAGTGGAGTTGTTTAAAAAAGCCGAGTGGAGGCTTAGTGCAAACCATCATTATCCTGGAAACCTATGTGGGTTTCCAAATTTCTTTCCCTTCATTTAAAAAAATAAAAAATAAACCAATCGCGGATCGCCACGTGTTAGTGGGATCCGCGAAGAGTACTAAAACTTCCCTAAGATCGATTTTTATTTGGCAATTTTGACAATCGGTTTTTTAAAAAAAAAGTGGAACCCACTATTAAGAAACTCTTTAATATACTGCGTTGATGATGCCCTTAGAGCACCATTAATGGGAGTTACAAATGGGATTCTTAAAGGATGGGGCTCACTAATACTCTAAAAACCAATTCTTAAATCTCCTAAATAAGAGTTGATTTTGCCATAGTTTTTGTACTGTTCGCATGTCCCACTGACACATGTCAACCCACGATTAATTCATTTTTATTTTTATTTTATACATAAATAAAACAAATAATAATAAGAAATTCAAATGGAGTTTTAGGGTTGATGGTGCTTTTAATATAGTATAACATATAATATATAATCTAATATAAAGGTGGTAAGTTAGCGGCAACAGTGGTCACCTCTATTTGAAATTGGGGGAAAGATTATGCTGTTGATTCAAGTAAAGCGTATTTTTTTTCTTACAAGAGTATTAACAACTAATCTTATATCTACCTTGTGACGCGGCCTGTTCATAAATTATAGTTTTAACATGTGTCAACCATCCGCAATTATGATTCCACGTTTTGAGATTACACTTATTGTTATGTACTTAATTAATACACACAACATGTAATGGTTTGTTTCTATAAAAAATCACACTTTCTACTAAAACTAGAGGGTTTTGTTTATTTTATAAATGTAAAATTTTAATATTACTGTAAACTTTTTAAACATATAGTTTACATTTTAATGTTATATATTATGTTACTCTATAATCTTATTATTTATCTTTTTATCCGATATTATTTTATATATGATAATGCATTAAATATATAACAAATAGTTGATTTATTGGTAAATATTTTTTATATTTTTAACCTCTTTATTATAATTAAAACATTAAAATTTATATTTAAATTGATTTGTTATTAATATTTTAAATGAATTATTAAATTTAGAGTTTTCTAATAGCATATTTGTGAATAACACATGAATTAAAGGTTAGTTATATAACTTATATTTTGTTATAATCATTTTAGTAATTGCATATTTTTGAGTCTCAAAAAAATATAAAATATAATTTTAGATATGAAAGTTTAACAAATGTTGATAATTTTATTTTTTATAAAAAATGTACAAATTTTAACACTAAGCTAACAGTGAATGATATTTATTTATTTATTTAAATGAAAACATTTATTTCATATAGTACTTCTATTTTAGTATCAATAAAATATAATTATAAAATTTATAAAAGATAACATATAATTTTATTCTTGTTTCTTAATTTTTACTTCAAATTAATTTACAACAGTATTAATAGTACTAATTATGAAACTAAATAATGTATTATTTATAAGAAATTAAAACATTTTGATTACATTTTGTTATATTTTCCTCAACTGATTTTGTTTGAACTAAAAATAATTAAAATTATAATTAAATTGATTCATATTTAATAGATTAATGTAAATAATTAAATATATGTAATTGTTAATATGACTTTTTAGTGGTAGATAAAAATTTTACTTCTCTTTTAATAGAGAAGATATAGGTTACCGTACGTTGATAACTCTCACTAGTAGAAATTATCTGAAATGTCAAATATAAGTGGAACAAGACAATAGTATTTAATAGATTAGATTTCGAATATAAGAGTGATAATATTAACAATATGAGAACGATCAAGCGTGTTTGTCGCCCCCCCATCTAGACGATTTATATTGAACACAATCAAAATAAGCTAACCCCCTCCCTGTTTAATCGGAAATCGGTACATACTGGAGGTAGACACAATATCGATGGTAGGCTTAGGAGAAAGATGAATCGCCTCGGAAAGAGTTGACTCGCTAAAGAGATAGGTGACTCGCCTAAAAGAGAGGTCACTCGCTTGGGAGAGAAGTGACACGCCTAGGAGAGAGATAACCCACCTATGAGAGAGGCGATTAGCCTAGAAGATTCTCTCTAAGTATATTTTCTCTCTCTGTCAATGTGTGAATCTGATAATTTTTGCTTCCCTAATGCAGGGTGCCTCCTTCTTTATATAAGCATGAAGTCCAAGATTTTTAGTGATCTCTTTTAAATGAGCCTAGTTAATTGTTTAATAGATCTTATTGAGAGACCGAAGCCCATATCCAACAGTATTCCCCCTATTTAGTTTGTTGAGAGAAATGTAAGTGATCTCTGCCAATTTTATGTAAAGAGTTTACGAGACAATGAACTCGGTGCTTTTATGCCTATGACGATCTAGGCGAGTTTTCAGTAAACTCATACATAGATAAAGGAATTTGACTGAACTCAAGCCTACACAAAGGGCAATTTATACTCGTCCTACTCAATTATGACTAGAAGGTGAGTTTTACCGTCCTAGGCACTCATGTCTAGAAAACGAGCTTACTGTGAGCTCATGTTTAGATGGCGACATTTTATAAAATCATACCTAAAAGGAGAGTTGTACTCTTTCTACACGAGTTTACTAAACTCATGCCCAGACAAAGGCGATTTTTTGTAAATTCATGTCTAGAAGGAAATTTGTACTTTTGCTAGGCGCTCAGGCCTAGAAGGTGAGTTGTAATTTTCCTCGTCATTCATCCCTACAAGGAGAGTTGTACCCTTCCTTTGCACTTATGCCTACAAGGTGAGTTGTACTCTTTCTAGGCACTCATTCCTAGAAGGTGAGTTGTACTCATCCACGGCATTCATGCATAGAAGGAGAATTTTACTCTTCATAGGCACTCATGCCTAGAAGTTGAGTTGTACTCATCCTTGGCATTCATGCCTAGAAGGAGAGTTGTACTCTTCCTAGTCACTCATGCGTAGAAGATGAGTTTTTCTTTCCTCGGCATTCATGCCTAGAAGGCGGGTTTTTGTATACTCATGCCTAGAATGTGAGTTTTACTATTCCTAGATGATTTTACTGAACTCATGCATAGACAAATGAAAGTTTTTGTAAACTCATGCCTAGAAGGAGACTTGATTGTGAAATAATTCCTAGGCAAAGGCGAATTGACTGTGACTCAAACCTAGATGAAGGCGAGTTCTTGTAAACTCATGCCTAGGCAAAGGTAGTTTACTGAAATCATGACTAGAAAAATTAGACTTCTTGTAAACCCATCATGCCTAGGAAAAGGCGATTTTACTGAATTCATGCATATATAAAGGAAAGTTTTTGTAAATTCAAGCCTAGGCAGAGAGTTGTACTCTTCTTAGGCATTTATGTCTAGACAAAGACAAGTTTTTGTAAGCTCATGCCTAGGTAAAGGCGAGTTTACTGAACTCGTGCCTAGACAAGGTAAGTTTTTGTAAACTCATGCTTAGGCAAAGGCGAGTTTAATGAACTCATTAAATATAATTCTCCATTCCCCACAGACGGCGACATCTTGTTAGTCTGAAATTGGTACATACTAGAGGCATACATGATTTTGATGGTAGGCTTAGGAGAGAGATGAGTCGCCTAGGATATAGGTGATTCGCCTAGGAGAATTAATAAAGCTAAAAGCTAGACAAAATATAATGCATGTTGAGTTAGATCTTGAAAGATTGACCACAAAAGAATATTTTTATGATTTGCTAACCACTACAAATATCCATAAAAAGAGACGTTGATTCTTAACATACGAACAATAATAACATTGTAATGAATAACTAGATTTTAATTGATAACTATTATAGAATTTATCTTCTGGATATATTTGTATTCAGATATTTACTCATATATATATATATATATATATATAATTATATGGACATAGTTTGATCGTGGGACTAAGGTAAGAAGAAAGGATAATGGATTTGGATAGACATAGAACGGCTTGAACTTGTAATAGCTTATTTAGAAAACTCACTTTTTAACTCAAACCTCAATTAATCTATCTAAATCTTATTATGTTTGCTTAACTTTCTGAAAAAAAAACTAAAACGTGAAAATAATTCAAGTCTAAAAAACTTAGAAATGGTTTAAGTTTGATCGAGGAATTTGGTTCAGACTCGTACTGGTGGTACGAAAAAATGGGTCGGGTCCAAGTGGTATTAGAGAGGAGTCGGTCTAGGAGATTCTACGAATAGTAGGATTTGGGTTGAATCCATCCTTCCAAGGCCTGATGTTTCGTGGTAAATTTGTATTTGACTCTGAACATAAGTTAGTTTTGACTAACTTACCTTTGATCTAAATGTAGATGACTAAAAGTAACTGTAACACAAGAATAACTATGAGTACAATGGGGAAGCATCCGCGAGCAATGTGGCTAGGAATGAAACTGGGAATGAGGATACTCAGGATGCAGCGAATGTGAAACAATGCAGCAGCCGCTTCTGGAGTTGTTGGGTCTCTTGTTCGAATGGAAGCCATTTTAGCTATGTTGTCTAATGTCTTGGAAGACTTCCAGTGGTCGCAGTATCACCAGTGATTTGATACTGCACACGTTGCAATTAATCTGTCCTATCTGAAAGTGATGGACCAGATGAAGAAACTAGGAACAAAGTTGTTTTTTGGGTGGTCAAACCGAGCGGATGAGTGGATTGCATGTTAGAGCGAACTTCATACTTATCTTCTGCCTGGTGCCTATAAGGACATCACTATGCACTATCTGTATGGTGATGCACACATCTAGTGGCAATGAGTGGCACTCAGATCGGTGCTAATCATTGTACCTGGTGAACTTCAATGCAGATTTTTGTAGGAAGTAATTTTCAACGAAAGCCTTGATAAGCTGGAAGGAGCATTTCTCAAACTCGAGGAAGGATAAATGTCCGTAAGAGTATGAGGTAGAGTTGACAGTTTCAAGAAGTATGTAAGACGTGAAGCAGAGAATGAGGGATCTCTGGTGCGTAAGTTCTGCATGGAATTCGGGTGGATCTCCGAATCCCTTGTAAGATCTACAACTATGCTATTGTGGCCGAAATTGTGAAAAAGGATGCAGAACAAGAATCGGGATCATCAAGGTAGACAAAAGCGTTTGGCACTGTACCGCATGGCTAGATTGGGAAATATGCGGCAAGGAGTCAAAAGATGGTGAAAACTGGCTCTTCAACAAGCCAAATGCAACAAGTCGCAGTGTGTGTTTGACTTGTGGGAGATGCACTTTGATCATGTTGTGCTGTTCAGGAGCTTGTCATCATTGTTGTAGTATGGATAAAAAATATTGTGATTGTCTGAGGAGATCTGAGGCAAGAGCCAAGTGAAGAGTGCCGAGAAACGAGTGTGATACAACTTTGGGAAGCAGGACACTTCAAGAATCAGTATCCAAAAGATGTGTAACTAGCTAGGAAGCGTGCAGTGATGGACCTCATCTGGCTGTGACGAGGAAGGCATCATGCCACTGGTGTACACCATTGGTAATGAATCCCTGGATCTTAGCACTTCTCGCCCGATACTGGTGATTTATCCTCTCTCACTCCTACTTAAGAATTTCTATGTGAAATTGATTTTCTTTAAAAATAGGTCTTTAGCCTTCTGATTGTGTAGGGACCTTGGTCATGGGTGGTGTGACAACCCATGTATTGTTTGATTTTGGTGCATCTCACTGCTTTGTGCAACCCGAATGATTGAATGGGAGAATTCCAGACAGAAGGAGAAGTAGAATTGGTGTGAGCAGCTGGTGGCAGGTCATGTACTCTAGAAAAATTTTAGATGTCTCTATGACGATCGGTGAAGTGAACATGCCAGCTGATTTGATGATATGCCAGGTGAAATTTTATGATGTGATCCTTGGAATGTAGTTGCTGGGGAAGTACAAGGCACATCTAGACTATCATCGAGGCCGAGTTCAGTTTGAAACGGTAGTGGAAAGTGTGTGTATCAATGGTCAGACGCGACAAAAGGAAGGTTAATCATTTCAGCACTTCAAGATGAGAATGTTGGAAAGGGATGTGAAGCATACTTGGCCGCAATCATGACTGTGCAAGTCGGGGTAGATGCCAAGCTTGAGAAATTCCGATTATAAAAGAGTATGATGCGTGTTTGAGTCTTTTATTGGAATACCACTGGACTATTCTGATTTCACAATTGAGCTTAATAAGCAACTTTGTGAATTTTTGGGAAAAGGATTCGTGCTTTCAAGCAATTCACTTGGGGCGCACCCTTCTTATTCGTGAAGAAGAAAGGGTAGCTTCAGACTATGCATCGACTATCGCATGCTTAAAATATTTACAGTGAAGAACAAATACTCTCTTCCAAGGATAATGATTTAATTAACTTACTGAGGTGCTACTTTGTTCTCAAGATTGACCTAGCTTCGACATACCACAGACTCAGATAGCTGAGGAGGATATCATAAGACAGACTTTAGATCGAGAGATATGGGCATTATGAGTTTGTGGTCATGCCCTTTGGATTGACAAACGCACCTGAATCCTTCATAGACGATATTAAAGCGCCCTAACCCGACCCTTAATCCACTGAGGTTCCTATGGTTTGACCGTTGATAGCTCAGGCGACAGTTCATTTTTAAGGCCTGATATTCTTAAGTCAAATTCGATTATTCTGTGATTCAATATTTAGAGTTTTTATGCGATTATTAGATTCAAAGCTAAGATAAACTGATTTCTTTATTTATAATATAAAGGATTCAATATAATTGTTAATTTGCACAATAGGCTATTACAATGTTTGATCCTAAATCAGTCTATCCAACCACCCATCCACGCCACGGCCTCGAGTCTTTACGGCTAAGCCAATCCTTCTGACCTCACCATCATGTCTGAAACCAACAAAAGCATAAACATCTATCCGATAACGTAACCGTCAGTTTCTATGCAAGCAACAATAATCGGTTTTCTTTCTAAGTTCATCCCGAAAGTCCCCTTAATAATATTCGACTAATCAGGTTCATTAACGGATCGTTGAAGCTCAGTTTTCGATCCATAATTGTCTGTCTTATCACTGATCATTCAGATCGACCTTAACACGATCAAGTCATTTGCCTAGGATTTACGATATATCGAATCCCAACACTTAAGCATTTGATACATATCGGACCGGCTTAAGCCTTTGTCTTTCACTCGGCCTAGGGCCTAAGTTACTTGATCGTCATTCAGAAGAAAGAAGAAACGATCAAGTTTAGAAGAGATGGTTAACTGTTTAACCCAATCGCCATAGAGCCATGTTTGGAATCACTCAGGGGCTATGGGCGATGGTTTATCTGGTCCATCCACTCACCTTGGAGTGAGTTCTGGAGTCCCAGTCCCAGTAGCGGTTATTTCTCTTTCGGACTCATTATGGATCATACCTTCAAGACGATGCAGTCGATTGCTTCTTGGCTTGATTGCGATCAAGTATTTCTTCCAAATCACCTAGTCTTCTCTTCCGGTTGCTTTTGATTATGATTGTTTCGTGAGTTCCTTAGGAAATATGTGTTGAAAACAGATCAAGGTCCGAAATATATAGAAGACTCGCCAAAAACCGTCCGAAATTGCCTTGGGGAAAATGTGCTTTTTGGAAACCGTCTGGGCGGTTATCCATACGCGCCCTTCCGTTCCAAAAACGCCAAACACGTCAACCCACGTGCCTTAGCTAAGCTGGCAGTTCGGGTCCGCACCTGATCCAACCTTCGGTCTCATAACCGTCCCGACCCATCCAGCTGGCCCAACCGTTGAACACTCCACCGAGCTGAGTTAATCTTCCGGCAGTTGGTTAGCTGACTGAGCTGGGTTTACTAGCTGACTGAGCTGGGTTTACTAGCTGATCGAGCTGACTTAGCTTACTGAAATCAGCCTGAGCTCGGTCCAGCTTTGCCCCCAAGCTCCGTCCAACTTGCCCCAAGCTCCGTCCAACTTGCCAAGCTCACCGAACTCACCCAAGCTCGCCCAAGCTCGCCCAAGCTTATTCGAGTCTTCTACACTCTTTTCTTAGCTCGTTCCAGCTCATTTTCCATTTCCCTTGTTTTCTTGCTAAGTCTGATCATAACTTGGACTTAACCCTTTAATCAGACCATGGAACGCTTGCCTTTATGGTGTTACGGACTGGCTTATTCGTTCCCTCGTCCCATGGTCCGTCCCAACGATCCTATCTAGGATCAGGGATGCTACAAATATCCTGATCTACTCAAAGAATCATGAGGAGCACAAAGCTCATTTGATAACAGGCTTGATAAGCGTGAGAACACAAGTTATTTGCCAAACTTAGCAACTGCAGTTTTTGGAAAAGAGAGATGCTTTCTTGGTCGCGTTGTAATGGACAAAGAGTATTTGTGGATCAAGAAAAGATTAATTCCATTGCGGACTGACTTATACCAAGAAATGCTACTAAATCATGAGTTTCTGAGATTAGATGATACTACCAAATGTTTTGTTTATGGATTTGCGAGCATGATCAACTAATGACAAAGCTCACCGAAAGTTTGTATGGAAAAAAACTGTGAAATAAGCTTCTCCAACCTCAAACAAAATGTTGATGAGTACTCCAGTATTGGCTCTTGATATGGAAAATGAGCCTTACGTAGTCTACATAGCATGCATCCAAAGTATGAATTGGGTATGTTCTGATCCAACAAGGTAAGTGATCACGTATGCATCCAGAAGTAAGGAAACACAAAGGAAACTATCCAACACAGAACTTAAAGATTGTATGCAGTCATGTTTGCACTGAAATTATGACGACTTACCTCTATGGTGCAAAGGTCTAGTATCCACGATCATAAGAGTTTGAAGTATTTTCACTTAGCCAGAACTGCACCTTAGACAAAGAAAATGTTTGGAACTGGTTGTGGATTATTACTTGGATATTGACTACCATCCAGAAAGGAAACCTAGTTGCATATGCTTTGATCCAGAAGAAAGCATCTTTGTATTCAGAGAAAGATATGGAGGAACTGGTCCATATGGTTGGAACATTACGACTGGCTTCCGTGACCGACGAAGTGGAACCTCTAGGTCTTGGTGCAGTAGATCCAGCGGACCTGTTTCCAAGAGTTGCCTTGCTCAAGAAAAATATGAGGATTGATCAAAGCTTAAAGAGTGAGAAGACAGAGTATCAGACTTTAAATAATGGAACGATTCTGGTTAATGGTCGTCAAAAATGATCAGGGTTGCGGAATTAAATCCTTAAGGAAGCACACTAGTCTAAATTTTTGGTACATCTCAGAAAACTAAGATTTCTCATGACTTGAAGAGGTTCTATCACTGGATCATAGTGAAGAAGATGTTGGCTAAATGGGTAGTAGGGTACTATCTTCCAAATGGTTAAGGAAGAAATCAAGCCATGAGTTGACTAATTCAGAATTTTCCCATTCCAAAATGGAAATGGGACATGATCATGATGGCTATGTGATTGGCTTTCCTATGAAGGATGTCAAGGCCGCTATTTGGGTGATAGTGGACAGATTGACCAAGTCGACTCACTTCTTGACAATCAACAAGACGGAAAGGCAACAACATTGGCTAAGTTGTATGTAGAACAGATCGTTAGACTTCATGGGGTTCCGGTAAGCATAGTGTCAGGACGAGACTCCAAATTTGTTCAGCCTTCTGGAAGGCAATGCAGAAGTCGATGGGTACAAAGTCCATACGAGTACATCATATCATCCTCAAACGGATGGACAATCCAAACACTTGAGGACTTACGAGCTTGTGTTCTGTTTAAAGAGGTGAATGGGATCAGCACTATCATTTGGATGAGTTTACATATAACAACAGCTATCATGCAAGCATTGGAATGTCGCTTACGAAGCACTATATGGACCACCTTGTAGAACCCACTATGTTGGACCCACGCGGGGATCGAGAAAATTTGGCCAAGAATTGTGGAAGAAACAGCTGAAAGAATCTATGTCTTGAAACTAAAAATGATGGAGTTGCATGATAGACAGAAGATTTATGAAGACATACGCAGAAAAGAGCTTGAGTTCGAAGTAGAGGATGTGGTGTATCTCAAAACATCACTTACAAGGAAAAGACTGAGCCTCAAAGAATGCAAAGCTTAGTCCAAGATACATGGGACCATACAAGATCTAGAAAGGTTTGGTCAACTCGCTACAAGCAGGAAATTGCCACCAATGATTGTCCAGTTCCATAACGTGTTCCATGTATCATGCTAAGAAAATGCATAAGTGATCAGGACAATGTGGTTTCGGAACCACTCTCCAACTTAAGGAGAACCCACTTTAGAAGAAAGACTAGTCTGGATCATTACAGGAAAACCAAGCCAAATAGCAAAAAGAGTGTAAGATAATCCAAGTGGTTTGGGTATGTGATGGTGAAGAAGAAACGACTTGGGAACCAAAGAAAGAATGAAAGCTGAACTTCCTAAGTAGTTCGACAAACTTAAGGAAAATCCAGAAAGGAAGAATCAGGACGAGTCTAAGCCAAGTGGGGGAGACTTGTACATTCAAGTTTCGAGACCAAAAATAGGATGATCTAAGGACTGACTGACTTAGACGATCATATGGACCGAAGGGGTTGGATAATGCTAGAAAGATCTGTCCAAAGTTGAATGTACTGGCTAAAATTGGAAGAAAATTTGGATCGATGTCAGTTAGGATCAGATTGAATGAACCCATGGTCTGGTCAAGCGAGGATCTGATCTGATTTTGAGCCATTCTAAGCTTGGTTAGTCAGTCTTGCGCTCGGATTATGGCTAAGTAGTTCAGTCCATGATTTTCGAAATTATTCGGACAGCTAATCAGACAATGCAAAATTTTCGACATCATTGCTTGGAATTCAGACAAGTGTTGTCGGATTCAAACAGAACAGTTGAGCTAGTCAGCTGGACAGCGATGGTGGGATATCAGACAAAATGGTTGATATGGTCGTTTGAGCTGAAATCAACTGATTAAGTAAGTGATGGTTCGATTTAGATAGAGCGGTTGGACTGGCTCCGTTGATACAGTCAGCCTTAAGCTCGATTTTTCGTCCAAGTATTTTATGCGGGAATGGTTACAGTCCGGAAACAGAAAAACTCGGCCTGGAAAGGCTTTGAAATGCAGGGTGATGGTTTATACTTTTTGGACATGTGAAAAATAAACAAGATTTTTTTTTTGGTAATTTCTTGGGCCTAAACCTCTGAGCTTCTCATTTAATCGTCTCTTGGCTTCATTTCTTCATATTTGTCACGGAAACTCTACGTTAAAGTCGACGAGAAAACTCAGAGAGAGAAACCATCCGATTAAGAGATTAGGTTTGATATTTGGCTGGATTATCAATGTGAGTCAAGCACGATCATTTGTTGGTGATTCTGATTGTCAGAACTTTGGAGAGATCCCAGGAAGACTTGCATAAGAGGTGCCAGGAAGACCGAATCAAACAGAAACATATTGACTCTAGGTGAGTGTGTGATGTAGCTATGGTACTGAATCATAGTTGAATGTAATAAGTTTGTTATGAATACTGATTTCTTGTCTATTCAAAGTATCTGCACATTCTGGCTTGAGCGAGTGATCGCTTCCTTCCATTGATGCATCTCGATCAGATCATGCGCCTACAGCCTTATGGCTGCTAGGGTTTGACTGGGCTTGATGGTACTTTGACTTGGCATGTTTATGTTGACCAAGTAATTGACTGGATGATAAACATTCCGATTATTGTTTCACTGATTTACTCGATTTCTTTACTTTGGCTAAGTGGGACATGATGACCGCTCTCACTAAGAAAATCTGCTCCTTATGCCTCTTTGTGGATGCCGTGTAAGAGTCATACCAGAAAGGTAAGACATAGCTTGATCGCGGACTAAAGCATGAAGGAGGATGGTGGATTTGGCTCGATATAGGACGAGTTAAACTTGTAATAGGCTTATTTAGCAACTCACTAGTTAACTCACCTTCACTTTATCTATCTAATTTTACTATACTGCTTGCTTATCTCAAAATGAACTAAAACACAAAATAATTCTAAGTTTTAGAAAACTTGGAAATGACTAAATTTGATTGAGGAAGTCGGTTCAGGCTCGTACTGATGGTACGAAAAAATTGTTGGGTCCTCAATGATCTCGAAGTAATTGAAAGAAATATATATTATGGCCCAAATAGATATAAATAATAGGTACCCCTATTTTGATATACTTTGATGACCAAAAACGCAGAAATCAGATTACATACATGGTGTGTTTATTTGAATTTTAATATATTTCGATATTTTAGTTTTAAGCTTCTTACATACAGAGTATATGAATTTTTTGAGTATTTAGATTTCACCCTTAGATTTTTAGTTTGATTCTTTAGATTTGTGTCGGTTCAAATAGTGATGGGAGTTGGTTACTAACTATAAAAAAATTTGGCATCAGTTTTGATGTAGATGCGAACATGACCTTACAATCAAGTTGACTAGAAAGAAATCCAGGTGGTGGACGATAGAGGGGTCGACTAGCTGGCTGATGCTCGATGGTCGATGAAAATGATGGACGATGAGGATTAGAAGGCTGATTGTGCAATAATAACCTCATGTTTCAGTGGTGTATTGATGAATTTGATGATGGTATGATGGGTTCTGGCTGATTGGTTATACAACACTCTTCAGTCAAGAACGATGGGAGGATAATGGATAGATGGAGTGGAATAAATGATGCCAAAAGTCTCTTAGACAAAACTTTGAAGATTCAAGTGATTTGGGTTGCTTCACACACACAAAAAGATTAGAACAAATTACTTTGCTTAGTCAAAACTAAGGTTGTTTATTGATTTAGGGTAAAGATACATAGCTCCAAAAAACCTTATATAATGGTCATGTAGTTTTCCTTCTTGGGATCTTCGAATCAAGTTACTTAGAAATCTTATAATCTAGGAAGTAAAATGGCTAGACATTTGCCTTATTCTAATAAAAAAATCATAGAAACATAAACAAGCGAACAACCAAAATGTTATTAAATTAAATTCAAAAAGAAATAAAAATATTCCTTACTTTGTCCATGTATTTTGCGTAAGTTGACGTTGCGAGGAATACTGATTCTTTGTATCTAGACAAGCTGAGAGATGGTGAATAAGAAAAATTTATACCTGCCTTTGATGATCAAGACATATTTTCATATTTTCAATGTGGATCGATTTGCATATCATATGCCTCTTGGCAATTGGATTTTGCTGAGAATGTTTTCTTCGTATGAGGATGAGCTTCTTGAATTGGTTGGTAAGGCCTTCAAGGCTGAGTTGGGCAGTGGGTTAGGTGAGGAGAACGTATACGGCTTGGTTAAAAAACTCTCACATATCTCTTGTTCTGAACCGAGTTCTTATAGCCTACTTTATGGTTGGAACTTGGGTGGCCATCTTGATGGTATTTCTGATCTTAAATAATTTTCTCCTTTTGAGAAGGTTCTGCCACAAAATATAAATTAACCTGCATCAAATACAACAAGTGAAAACATTGAAAGTAGATATATCCTTGAATCATTTGGAAGATCGATTTGGTAGGTATTATCATGGATCTTTTTGAGGATTTTCAATGACCATCTCTTCTTCGTAAAGCTTGAATTTTCTTTCATGAAACTTTTTTGATCTCATGTGGAGGCAAACCCAATTTTATGTTCAAAGGTGGCCTCATTTCTCTTTTGATTAGTGTTTTTCTTGGTCTTCTCATTCTTCTCTTAAATTCTCTTGATCTTCTAGTGAAGCGTATGGATCAGATCAGCCTTAGTTTTCCATCTTGACTGTCATCTGGTCCTTTTCAGGGATGATGACCAAGTTTAAGGCTCTTACTTTGGTACGCAAAGTAGCATGTACGTGCACCATAGACCAAACACATACTGATGCCAAGTGGTACATAATTTGGAGTAAGTGCTTGAATAATTCAACTTCAGTGAGTATATTTAAATGAAACAGTCGTGTTTTGGATTATTTAAAGGGCAAATCTCTTAAATAACCATTTTTGAAGTTTTTTTCACAAAAATATACTTGAGAGAAAAAATGACCAAATAGATCTTTTTATTTTGAAAATTTAATATTTTAATATTTTTTTTAATTTTTGAACTTCAATTTCAAAACCCCACCCATAACTATAAACCCTAAGTTTAGATTAGTTAACCCAAATGTATAATATATATTTACATCCTTTAATAAGTTTAGTTTGATCATTTTTCTTTTTAGATGCTATTTTGAGACAAAAACTTTATTTTGTCTATTTTGGTCTTTATCTCTTATTTATTTAACTTGGTTCTAGAAATGTATCTGAAAATTTAATAATTCACACAATTTACTAAAACCTAAACCGATCCGAGTAAATTCAAAACAGTGATTCAAAATTCTATATCGTTGAATGGGATTAAAAGTTGTGCTCCCCAAAACCCCAATCCGAAATGGTTCCATACCAAATCCGATAAGACATCGGAACGCCCATGCTTAATTCATGGGTCCAGATGTATGACAAGTGTTTTTTATGAGTTTACCAGTAATTTATTATATGATCTAAATAATAAATATTCGGCTTTGAATTATTTTATTTGTATAACGTAAGAAAAATTACAAAATCATATAGACTAAAAAGAAGCCCTAGGGCGTAATCACTAACATATAAGAAGTACACAATCATGGTTCATGTATATGATCCATTCATGCTGCTGGAGCATAGTCATAGACCACGTCGTCATCGTTGTCACCATTTTCTTTAGAAACAGAATGAGCATATTCAAATGCTTGATCACTGTTGGCGACTTCGGCTCCAACTCCACTGGAATTTTCATCAATGCACATAACAAATTTGGTGACATAGATCATAGTTCTTTTTTTTAATAAAGGGGAAAGGGAAATTATATCAATAAAATGTCTATAACAGCAAATGCTAAACACATAAGTTTGATGAGAGGAAACGAGTTCATTGGCCTCTTTATAGGTAATAGCGAAAAAGTTGATGGAAGTTTAGACTCGCTCGCGTCTTACACTGACTTCAGCCAGGAGTGTGACATGTTTATACAAATTGTTGAATAGCACAATCTAAATTATGAATAACATTTAACTTTTATACACATAGGATTTTGAAGTGCCACATACGCTACACATATTAGTTTACATTTCTTTATTTGGAAATGATATGGAGGAGTATTATTTTCAAAGCAATAAAGCAAGAAAAGGTTGATCCTTTATATCTTATGGGAATATTATTTGCAGGCGTGACATAGTGTGGTGTAAAGGTATTTTATTTGTATTTTGTTAAATAATAGAGGTCTGATTCTTAGATAACTGAACATAAGTAAAATAGAGAGAAAACGTTATATGAACTTACTATAATAGAGTAAAAAATTTCTTCGTTTGCATTTACTTTAGATTTTCAGTCTCTTTTAGAGTTTAACTCCGGAGTTTGATCACTTAAATTTTGATCTTTTTCATTTACTCCAAATAAATTTAAATATGTTTTTACTTAAAGTCGATAGCTTTAGTGAAGTTCTTCTTTTTATTTTAGACTATGTTCTTTACTGTATTTAGACTATTCATTAGTGAATCTTAAGTTTTAGATTGGGATTGACACGCCAACACTACTACACTAATCCTTTTGTTATTAATATAGATATGTATGTGAATTAACAACAAATCACTTAAACTTAGTACGCAGTACATTTATAATCTAATAAACACAACGACAAAATATCTTTGTACCATTATGTCGCCACTACAAATAATATTCTGGTGAAGGCCAAAGATTTTTTTCTTGCCTATCCTGCTTTGAAAAGAAAAAAGGAAATGCAAACTAATGTGTCGCAGACGTGTCACTATAAATTCCTAAGTGTCAAAAAGTTAACAGCGATTCGTAATCTGTATTGTGCGATTCCACGTTTCTTACGAGCATGTCACACTCCATGGCCAGGTCAGTAGAAGATGGAAACGAGTTCAAAGTCTCATCAATTTACCTATAAAAAACCAACGATCTATCGTTCACATATCAAACTCAAATAAATCTTCTGTGTTTTGCATTTACTCTTCTACGCTGATTGAGCGGTTCTTTGAAAAATGATTAATGTCTACGATTTTTTTCTCAACAACAATATTTATGAAACGGGCATTATTGGAGGCTTCATGGCTAATAACGATCAAGCATTTAAGTATGCTCAAGCTGCCTATGTCGAAAATGGTGACAACGATGATGACATTATATATGATTATGCTCCAGCAGCCTGAATGGTTATATGTTTATGAACATTGTTTTGCACTTTTTATATCAATGATTTGTTGCCCTAGGGTTTGTTTCAAGTTTCTCGACTTAATACTTTCACTATATATAGTCGAATATTTGGTTCTTTCAACCTCACTTTTTCTCCTGTATTATCTTTGAATTAAATAGATCAAACCAGATCTTGAACTGTTACAAATAAGACCGTTAATGATTTTCGAAATGTTATTGTAATGGTCCTATCCTCGTTAATATGGATATTCCAAAAATCCACAATCAATTCTAAGGATTGTCTTACACACCGATCATCCTCTGCTTCCTAACATACTAATGATAGAAGATATGAACTTCTAACAAGTCTGTCAATAAATGTCGTACAGCTCAGTTGAAAAAATGTCGTACAGTTACCAAAATATGTGTACTAACATCTTATATATGGCTGTTCAGTGGTGAAGAAGTTCAGTATATTTTAAAGTAGCAGCGTATTAGTAATTTCTCTTTGATTATAAATACAGTTTACTATGAAACTGTGGAAGTATTAAATGATACTCGTTTTTTTTTTTTTTGAGAAATGGCTTTACAATGGCCTTGAAACATTTATTTGGCCTTATCTCATTACATGTAACCTCGAAAGTAAAAGTGCATTGGGCATTGGCCCTACTATGAAATACGTCTGAACCCAATATGACGATGGAGAATAGGCCTGGGATTCCCGTATCGAGTACGGATCGGTTTTTCGTGTTTCGGATTTTGTTCGGTTTTGAAATTAGGTTCATCGAGTATTATAAAATTCGGGTATAGGTTCGATTCGGGTTTTCTCGGGTCGCGTGGGTTGGTTCTTATGATTAGGAACATGAAAATAACAAATAACCAATGTATCTGAAACGGGTTCAGGTATTTGTATCCAAAGTAACCATATTACCCGATGATTGGGGTATATTTTGTAACAAACTACTAGAGTACAAAAAATAGCAAAATATTAATTAACACGTTTTGTTTGGTATTATATCCAACAATCTTATTCATCATACACAAAAATATTTACTAATATATTTATATATATAATTCTAATTTTAATATTGGCACACATGTGTGTTTATTCGCTCTAACATGGATAAAATATCATAAACAATTATGTCAATTAACTCATAATCTACACAGCAAAATAATACTACCTTACGGCAAAGAGATCCATGTGTGTACTTAGGATCGATCCCACAGAGAACAATAGTACCACATAGATTTTTATTTCTAAAGACCGTAGGCTAGGTGATGCATATATATTCGGATAACCCAGTAACGTCGCAGTTTAAGGATATTTCCTTATTGGAAGTGTAGACTGAATAGAGAAATATGATACATAATGTAATATCGAAATATGATAATAGACTAACTCATGCAAATGTAAATATGTTATATCTAGGTTTTCAAGCTTAATGAATATATATGAATAAGAGGCAACGAATATAGTAATATTATTAAACTCAATCATTAACTATTCTGACTTTTTAACTTACGCTCGTATGCGAGCAAAACGAAGATCATCGATCGAGGGCGGCAAGGTCTGATGTCGACTCCCGGACCTGTGAAAATCAGAAGAAGTTTCGTGAACGAGATTGATATGTTCAGCAGTAATTAGACCAGCTCTCGCATAGCGCACTAACACTAGATTCAATGGAGTCGATATTACTGGCACATACCTCACTCTCGTAGTCATCCATGTCCTACTTTCCCGAGATCTTAGTTAGATACTCTAGATGCACGCATTAAGCACAAAACTCAATCCTGACTGGATATTACGAAGCATCTATATTTGGGCTAATCATGATTGCTATCATTCAACGCAATAATTATGTGGCTTGGTAACTACTCAAACATATCAAAGTAAGAATAATAATCTTAAAATATAATGACCATAGATAAAGATATTAGGTTTCCACTACAAATCTTCCTAAGGAGTTATGGATGCGTCCTTAAATAATCTAAAACTATAATGGATATGCCCGATGACACCATCTGCCACTGGCACGACTTGACCGGCTTTCACACCAGCCGTCACATGGCACACAGCGCCATATTTGGTGTCATACAGCTAGAGTATATAAATATAAAAGCTTAAATCTATGTAAACCATCTCAGTGTAAATCTTGTATCTGTGTGTTTTGTCGCTACTTGAGCTGAATCCTGTCATGTCTGTGAATGCGTCATTGGTAACGATGTCAAGTGTTAAGCATCGATCGATCTGGTCATGTAACATCAGTCGATGCAGGTCAGTGTTTAGCCATGGGCGTCGACGTGTCGACTAGCTAGTCTGTACTTCGACTCTCTCAGTGATCAGCTACGGTTAATCTCTCTATTATGTCAAGGCTCAAGTATCTTCATATATCTTCAAAAACGAGCACTGACCCTGTAAAGAGACTTAAACATAACTATAACACATAATACCCTACATAAGAGCCTATAACATGGCCTGAACCATGTAATAATGAGACCTCTCTCAATATAAACTAATATAAGTATAAATTATAACTATATCATCTTAAGATACATATTTAATTTGAATATCTCGGATACTCATTCGTCTCGGTTCGATCATGGTTGTACCGTGTTCTTTAGATCCAACAACTTTGAAGTAGCACATCATTCGCTATATTTACACATAGTGCGGTCATCTGATCCGAAATTTTCGGGACATTGATTTATATGGACATCGAGACTGTTTTAGGTCGATTTTCGGTCAGATATTTTGCCCAGCCTACCATGCGAAATATGGAGAATCACGAAGAAGGCTGCTTTCGATGATATGAAGATGGTTGGTCATAAGACATTGTTGGCGATGTTCTGGGGAGAGTGGGGTTTGTAGTCAAAAGATTTCGTTTCTGTGAAACAAGTCTGTTGTGTGGTAGTAGAGGAGGTTGTTCGTATTGCTGGAGGTGTGTTTTTATTATTTCGCTCAGACCCAGAGGAAGTATAGCTAGTAGCCAGGGCGGTGGTACTTGCATGCCAGTTTGAATAGCAGTAACTGAGGTGTTTGGGAGTATTGTGATTGCGAGAGTTGACAGCTCAGCCGGACTAGTTTCTTGTTGCTACAGATTTGGCCTTTTCTATCAGACCACTAAACGTCAAAATAACTGGCAATGAAAATACAAGTGTTCTCTCGATCACTTGCTATACATAGAATAATGTCGGGATAT
>CAJHQP010008600.1:0-26209 GCA_905132765.1 Moricandia arvensis | reverse complement strand
TGTACACATCAAACAATATATATATATACTTACTTAAAAATCTTTCACTAACCTTTACATATGCTAATTCGATAATATGTGCTTAGTTTAACGTTGATTATTACGTAATCTCTACTTTCAGAATACTCTACTCACACTTAGTCACTTGGTTGCGTAATTCACGCATTTATGGCTTTCACGCATAACAACATTAAATATTGATTTGGGGAAAAAGATCAGCACCACAGATCATATTACTCGGGCGTGTAGCGAGCGACGAGAGATACACAATACCTAGAATGAAATGGTAGTAATACTACTATATATTAGCGGGATTGTATTTTTCTTGTGGAAAATATATACAGTTAATTGCTCGAGATACAAAACTTAGATACCTAGAAACACTATATGACACTCACTGAGTAGAATCCTTCTGTCTATTTTAATTATTATTGAGAGATAATAAGCATAGTATAGATAAAATTATTCGATATTCGATTGTGCATCGAAATTAATTTGGATACAAGTTTCCTTAAATAAATAGTTTCAAAAGGTACTCATTCACAGCAATTTCGGGTCACTGGATTCCTCTGTAAGATTATACTGAGTGGGTCTGTTTAATCTTTCATCAAGGGGTAAGAAGTTAAAAAATTAAATATAATAATGAATTATCTCATTTTATTTGTTTGAAAATGAGCGATTATAGTAATAGGTATCAGTAAATTAAAGCTGTTGATAGATAGTATAATAGTAATACGGATTATCAAACAAGATATGATGAGTGATGGTTGCAGTAGAGCGGAGTCGTAGATGGGACAGAGGTTACAATAGTTATTTGTCACGTTTGTGCTTAATAGAGAATCAGCCATTAATGCAAATTATATGACTAAGTAATAAGCTTTTTAAAGCTATCTAATTATATACTTATGCGACTTAAGTATTATCTAATTTCATTACAAACAATTAAATTAAAAAATATAAGTTTATTTTATCAAATTTTTATTAATTTAGTTGGTAATAAATTAAGTACTCAACAAGATCAGTTCTCTCATAGTTTTTTAAGTAAAAATACTCCGTAAAATATACCTTTATGAAGGCAGTACATACACAGCAACAACCTAGGTCTTGTCAATATTTTGTCGAGGTGGCTCCGAACGTCGTTTAAGTTTAGAACTATTTGTAGGAAAAAACTAGTATTCGTGTAATAAGGTATTTTTCCGATCGAGCATACCACAAGAGGTGAACACTATGGTCTACTCTTGTTATATAATATATACAACTTCCTATTCTCCGCGAATTTCTATTCCTCGGAACTTTTCCTTTTATGCAAATAAAAATTTTCTCTGACGGAAGTCGCGAGGAATCAATATTCCGAGTGAAGAGCGACATTTGACGGAACTATTGGGGTATTCGCCATTGGGCGAGACTCTCTTAAAAAAGGTTGACTAAGGGTCAATTGGGAACCGGGGAGGGGAGACGAGGGTCCACGGGAAACATTCCGGAGGTGCACCATTTTCCCTCGGTATTAAGATCCCGAGAAGAGGAGCGATAATTTCAGACCTCGTCAAGAGATATCTTTTATGCCACGGAAGCATCTCGGTCACACATGCAACCTGAGGAGCTAATTAACATCAGAGAGTCATAGGTCCCTCTCCGGAAACAAAGCGAATGAATAAGTTGCGTCCGAGGACTATACTGCTGGATACGTCACGGAAATTAGTCACAAGAGGACATTCCCCTCGGGTAACTTAGGGCACAGAGGAAACTCAATAGTCAGCGGCTACTTCTGCACTAGGAACCTGACGGGAATATTCCGGGAGGAAAAATAAAGTGATCCCCCTTCACGAAAGAAGAATGACAAGGAGGCGGAGATACTTGTTTGCATCATGCGGAGGGAATAAAGTGACTAATACCAAACAAGAATATTCCATTAAACTATACCAAAAAGAAGTTATAATTCTTAGCTTTGTAACAGAATAAATATAATAAATTACTGAAATATACCAACAAATTCGATACAAAATTAAAATAAAAAAACATATTATTACTCGTTGAAAAAACTCTAGACGGATACAATCTAACTAAGAGAGTACATAAGAAACACTAAAGCAAATAAAATCACCAATAAAATATATAAACACTTCTCAAATGTTTTTTGTAAATATAAAGAAAAAGAATCGGAGTCTCTCGAGGGATACTTCAGGATCTGGTTCTGGCTATAAGTCCGATCTCGTTACTCAGATGATCTCACTCCCTCGGTTGCGGCTTGAAGGTAGACCATTCTTAAGTCTACTCAAAGGTGCAAGCCACCACATCTATGCTATCCTCCATCATTGATGTCACGTGTACGTCACTAATTTCCTTCGACATACTGATTGCTCACAATTAGCAGAACCCACACGCTACTGAACTTGACAAATGAAATAATCTGCTCCCAAACATTAAGTATCCCCTACCCACTCGAAGACTGATCATTCTTAATTCCCCTATTTTAGCTTGATCTTTGCACATACTGACCCACTAAAGTTACTATGTATATCTGGATCAACAAATGGGCGGGTGTCTGTAGTCAATAAGCATGACAAGATACACAAGCCGGAACCAAAATCTCGCTCTGTTCTGCCACCGTCCCCAAAGTCTTCCTAGATTCTTTGGGTCTCTATTCTTCGACTCAACGGCTCCGCTGGCACTCGTATTTTATCAATTTGGTCCGTGCTAACACTCCCTCAAGCAAGACTTTGGAACCAACACTATCGTGCCTGTTCCCACCATCATGAAATATTGGACGATCCATGGGTCTTTGGGGGAATACAAAAGTGCCAACTAAAGTCATCAACTTAAGATAAAGATGGGTAGTAAACTTGGCACAAATCCTCCTACAAAGGGATATCTGTTTTGACACCAAGGGATCATATGCGGGATTTCGTTGACTCTCAGAAGCGCCGATACGCTGACCAGAAGGAACCTATGTGAGCTTGCTCATGTCTCCCTTCTTACTTATCTTTATGCTACCAGATCAAGGTCGGGGACACCCGTCTAGGTGTAATACACGGGTACATATCCCAATCCTCGACGAGAACTTATTGCAAAAAAACGGTATTAGGGAAACGCATCTGCATTTATCGTCTTTTCCACTCTTCCTCAGAGTAAAAGATGTTCTGCAACACGTTTCAATTAGAACCCACTGACATCCACGCTCTCTCTAACACAAGATCCCCAATCTTAAATAAGTTCCATAAGCAAGCGCCGCGTAAATTTAGACAGAACACTTGAGTTTGGGTATGAGCAATGCAAAATTGCATATAAAACGCGCGATATTCTCCATTAGAGTGGGAAGAGAAACTAGCAAACAAGGATACACGGGCTCGCCTCATATAGTCTATTCTACGCTCGGGCTTTGGGAACAAAAAATACACACGTTGTTAAATATCTAAACAAAGCATTAACATTACCTATACTATGGTACCTAGAAAATTTGCACCAAAAATAAAATTTAAAAACTTAACTAGTCAGAATAAAAAAGACTAGCTTTACCATGGGCGATCGTCTCCCATGGGGGCATTGCTACAGTGTCGCAATACGTAGTCTTGAGAGCACTGTGCATAAGTTAGAACTCAAAGTTTATGCTTGAGAGGCATGCCCTTACAGCTAGACATTTCGCATGTAAAGCGGCGAGTTCATATAGGAATATAGTGAGAACTAAGCGGATGGAACTTTACGTGAATGGGATTCGTGCGCCTGAAGTTGGAGTGGATGGCAATAGCAAGGTATTTTGAATACTGACTATTTTGCAGTACATGCACCACATGACAAAACACGAGTCTCCTGGAGGTTCGTTCAAATCCCCAGTTCCGTTCTGCACATACGCTGGCCTTGAGAGGACCGGTTCTGGGTGTTTAGGGACGTATTTAATTTGATGGGGAACCTTTTTTGATAATTAGAGAAATATTCCCGTGTTGTGAGAAATAATTACATAAACATAAACATATCTCTATTTCACAAATCAATATTTATTTGTGTTTGAATAATGAAAAACGGAACCTGTTGGGTTTATTCCCACTTGCTGCTCTCAGCAGGGGAGATGGGATAGACGCTTTTCCTGCTAGAAGGTTGTGAGCTCCCTACCAAGCATAGCACTGGAACGCTATGCTTGGGTCCGATTCGAGATTATTAGAGGCAAGTCATCCAGAATGTTCGGCGATTGGCCATCCAGTTGGAATCTGCTTGGGGCTGGAAAATTAGGAACGCTCAATATGTTAGTCAATAAACAATTTACTATTTAAAGGATAAAAGATATAAGGTAAAACAATGATGTACTCAGCCATACTTTCTCTTATGGTTGAAGTGAGTGAGAGATAATCAAACGAATCTTGATTCATGCTTGATAAGTTTTTGATGGAACTTTTAATGCTTTACCGCATCCAATTGGAAGCGGGAGGAATAAACTGGGTTTATATAGCTATACAGCACGCCCTAGCTTTTATAACTGGTGATAGGGTTGGAACTCGTTGGTAGACGAAGTTCGGATTCTTGTGCCTTTTTTTCGGGGCAGGAGCTACACCAATTCCATATATGGGTTCTGGATTCTTCTATTAGTGATGCGCCGACATTTGTCCCAGGGATTATTGTTTCGGGATGGGATCGGGTGTTGAACCTAAATTCTAAAAAATGAACAAATTTATCTAAGAAAATATTCGAATTACACAATTTTTTAATTTGAACAAAAAGAAAGATTAATTTACATATAGTTTTGCCCCCAGATTCTGGATGGTGTGATCAACATAAAGGAGTGAGAATAGGGAACGTATCATGGTCAACCGACCATGGCGGCGCTTCGACAAACTCCGGGCAACTCTCGATTACTCCGGAGGACGCCTCTGAGCAGGAGCAGGAGCGGTCTGCAGACTCATGAGGCGGGAGAGCATGAGAGAGGAAATGGAGAGCGGAGATGTATGCGTAATGGGAGCGTGGGGCGATACGGAACCGCGCTGATTGGAGTGGACTTGCCTCGTTACCACCTGACCAGCAGGTCTATACGACTGCTGCGATTTCGCTGTCTGAGTCGAGGCTCTGATCATCATTGAGACCCTGTATATACTATATATACTACTTGGTCGATTTTTCTAAACATAATCCACAATAATAGTTTTTAATCACAATAATAGATGATATTGATATTAAATATATGTTATTTTTTATTCAAATATTAAATAAAAAATATTTTATATATTTTGTATTTATAGACCTAGTTATTATTACGTACACGATGAGTTTATTATCACTATCAACATCTATACATAAATAGTTAATAATATGACACACAAAAAATAGTTTAGTAATATTTTTAAAATACTATTTGGATACAGTCGGTGATTACTAAAATATGTTTTTAAAAAATGACAAAGACGATTTTAACAATAAAAAAACGTTTTATTGAACAAAGAACTGGTTTTTAAAATAGAAAAAATAAAAAACGTTATTAAAAGTACAAATAAATTAAACGGTTCATTAAAATAGTTAATGAAACTAATCACTAACATATACTTTAAAGAAACGTTATAATCCTAAGGTTATCCACACCATATTTTTTAAAATTGAAAAATCGTTTACTCAAAAATACCAATAGAAGATCGTGCAAAATAAATCAATATAAACGTTATTAAACAATACACAAAAAACGTTATTCAAAAGCATTTTAAATAGTTAATAATTATAAAAATATTTGTTAAAATAGTTATAAATCGTTTATAAATATATTTTTAATAATTTATAAAACGCGTTTTTCTTACAAGATAGGAATCGCAAAAGCACGAGTCTCTCTTCTAGAATGCAAATACACACCAGCTGATTAATGTCTAAGAAAACGAAAAAACCGTTTTACAAAATACAAAGGATATAATGTCAAAAAAACTAAAACGAACAATCACGTCCACAATCTCTAAGGACTTAACATACACATCTCATGCCAAAGCTATCTAATCAATACAAGCAAACTCTATGAATCCTCGACAAATCTAATCTCAACAACACACCTATCAGAATCTGAAAAAATACAAGGTCTGACATAGATTCTAACTCATTTGATTTTGGAGTTGACTACTAGAGTGTGAGATGCGGTGGTCAAGTCCCGTACGGCAATCAAACGCGGATGGTGTTGAGAGAGAGATCGCAGACAGAGACAGAGAGGGATGAGCAGAAATATGAGAGATGCGGCTGGAGAAGAAGAAGAGAGAGAAGTGATTGTGTGTTATGTATTATAAGAATTCCGACGGACACGCGGGGTAGCCCTGCGGATCGGAATTCCGTCGGAATATTAACTTAGGGTCGGTCAAAAATTTTCACCAGAAGCGGATTGGCTTTCAGGCGTGTGAAATTTCCCTGTCCTCGAATTTCCGCTCGAAATTTCGAGGAAATCTCACGTAGAAGCCTAGGTGTTCTGCAGTATAGAAATACTACCCTGTCCTCGAATTTCCTCGGACTATATAACACCGAGAGATATTCGGCGAGGAACTAGGTTCCTGTGAGTATGTAATAAATTCCCCTGTTACCTCCAGGAAGTTCTCCGAGGAAAGTCCGAGGTAAAATCAACATGTTTTCTTTCTTTGTCCTCGGTCTTCTTCAGCAAATTCCGAGGAACATGCAGTTTCCTCGCATCGTATGCATCCCTGACAGAGACTAATCGATGTTATATCTGCTTAAGTGAAAAGGGATGCGCGATACAAGTCTCTTTTCGATCGTTGCATGCTGTCTTTACATTTGTCTTCTTTGGATCTGCAGGAGTAGAAATTGGACAAGCATTGTTGTCGTCACTTGTCTGTTTCTGCTGTATAGATGTGCGATCAAGACAGTTTGATAACAAGGGATATATATGAATATATGATTAAGACTGTTAGTGCAACAATATATCTGATAGTCATGTTGTTGGTCTTTGATATGTGATATCGCCATTCTCTTTCATATAGTAGTTTTGCTCTTGACGCTAATGGGCTGATCCTTATGCATCTATCATAGACTGTCCTAGTTGTCACAGTTCAATTATTCTTTTCTCATATACGAATATGGACTCAATTGGATTTCGATATAAAATTATCTTTAGTTTTTGAGTAGTCGACATTAAAGTATTGTTTAGTGTCGATAATCATTATAGTATGAATTAGAGGAAACTACTAAGAGTAACATAAAAGAATATTAATCACGCGTCCTGAAAAACACAAAAGCAAAACACAAAAACGCTTAGTCACAAAGATGATTGCCACACAAATATGAAAATGATATTGCAAAACATATATTATGCCCACGTAGCCATATCCAACAGAAGTTTACCTATACATCTAAAACAACTTTCGACGCGCTTGGCGCTAATGTAGAGTTTTACATTGCCCTGAGTACATGTATAGTACAAAGACTGTGTCTTGTTTTCGCCTTATTGGCGAACAACAACTCACGGCGCCGTCCACGTCTGAGTCATTGCCGTCAAAGCTGTCATCACCCAATCTCTTCCCGCCACGTACTAACATTCTACACAATAAGATAACCTCCTTTCACTCTGAACACCAACACCCTTTCACCAAATCCACAAAAAAGCATGCCCTTTCACCAATTGTCTCTGCCCACACAAAATGTTAAGAACGAAAATAAGACCACAAAAAGAGTAAATAGTTAATAGCTCGACCATATTTCTTCTCATGTATAAATTATTTTCAAAAAGTTATATAGATACACTATATATTTTTCTGGGATATTATATCAACAAGGTTTTGTCTTTGATATCAAATCACAATGATACTAATGACTTAGTATAATCATTAACTGGAATGTACATACAAGGTTTTATGCATTAAAAGATAACAATATGTATGAATACAGTGCAATATATAAGTATATATATATATAATAATTAGTATATATATATAATATAATTTATTCAGATAAGGTTCGTTTTTTCCTCTCTTATTAAATACAGCATCACCGAAAATAGATTATCTATAAGATTATCAATCTGCATAAATAGAATTTCAATGAATTGAATATTGTTTTTAATGCAAGAGTATTAACTGTATGTGTCATGAATCTGTCATAATTAGTATATTATGAAATTAATATCGTTAATTTTATCTGCAAGATTAAGTTCCTAGATATACAAAAAGTATAGTCTATTAAGAAAATAAATGTCATAATCTTAAACTTAGAGTAATGCAATTCACATCTATATCTAAAATAAGGACATTCGTTATCTTTTAGTTACTTTTCACAATACCACATATACAAAACTTATCAATCATATAGTCTCGTATCACCAAACTTTACAACATTTAATATGGTATTTAATGATACTTTCGGTGGACAACTGATTGAAAATTTGATGGACAAATTGTCCATGTTTATTTTTTTTTGTTTTAATTTTGTACTTTTGTGCTTAAATTATGTGCCACTTCTCCCACATATCAAAATCAGTTTAACAATTTAAATGGAACATTTTTTTGACGTGAAATATAACAACTATATGATTATTACCAACTGTAAATGTAATGTGATTCCATTTTTGTTATATAACGTCTGCTAACTAATATATTCAAGAACATTATTAAGTCATGTTACGGTTCCTTAATGGGAATTAACTTAACCAATGAAAGTCATATTTTATTCCCTTTTAACGACTGGCATCTTGAACTTGAAGGTTAATGGCATGTATCAGATCTAAAGATAACATAACTACTCTAAAATTAGTGAAAGATAAGGTAAAGTTTTGTGCTTATAATTGGAGGAGAAGAATAAAAGTTTAAAAGAAGAATATCTCTGTTCAGACTTTGAATTAAGACACACCTTAAACCCCATGCCAAAGTCATTTACATTCACACATACTATAAGACTTGTGTTGTGTCATGTGTGTATATATTATATAAACAATCACATCATATACTATTTGCTTAACTTTTAAACCTCTCTCTCTCTCCAACTCTATCTCCTCTGTTTTTTCTTGCTCTGCTCTAATGGAGGAAACAAAACTGGATAAGAGACCAATCTATAGGCCGAGGCTCAACCGCCACTGTCTCAACTAGCAATCACAAACTCCGGTGAACCTCTTCGCCGTCAATCCGCTGAGCTCTCATTCATCGTGCGTTTCTGCAGAGAGAGGAATCGATTTTGTCGAGTTTGAGCTCTCCTTACGTGGTCAAGTACACTTGGGTCTAACACAGCGGACGGGAACGGCAACAGACTGTATAATCTCCTCATGGAGTTTGTTTCCGGCGGGAGCATTCACCGATTTGATCAAGATGACTCCGGCGGGAAGTTGCCGGAGCCGTGTAGATTAGATCCTACACGCGTCAGATAACTTCAAAGGCGTTGATGTATCTTCACGGTCTAGGGGATTGTCACTGCGACCTTGAAGAGCCAGAATGTTATGATCGGAGAGAGAAACCGCGAAGATCGCCGATTTGGGATGTGCTAAAGTGGTGAGAAAATGGGTGTTTGGAATTTCTCCGGTACACCGCGTTTTATGTCGCCGGAGGTGGCCGTGTGGTGAAGAACAGAGTTTGCGGGTGAATGTGTGGGCTTTGGGGTGTATGGTGATAGAGATGGCTACAGGGTTAAGTCCTTGGCTGACTTTAAAACGACCGTCCGTTTGCTGCGGTTTACAAGATTGTTTCACCGGTGAGTCGCCGGAGATTCCGGGAGTGTTTATCGGAGAAGGTAAAGACTTTCTGAGGAATTGTCTGAGAAGAAGAGCCGAAAGAGAGATGGGCTGTTGATGAAGTTGCTTCAACACCCGTTTCTAGAGGAAGAGACCAAACTCAAACTCAGTCTTCTGTCTTGTCTGAATACTTTCTTCTCCGAGTACTGTGTTGGATCAACGTTTCTGGGATTCATTGCGAAACCTCGAGATGTCTACTAATCCAAGAGGATCACGAAGACCCATTTGAACCGGCTGATCGAATCAAGAAACTTGTCGGAGATGAGAACTCCGGCGAAACCGGGGTGGAATACGGCGGAGGAGGATGGTTGGATTGAAGTTAGAAGCAAACGTAGTGAAGACAATATGAATTGCGTTGAAGCAACGTCATCGGAGGAAGACGAAGTTGGGAGATATGAGAATTGGATCTTGGATCAGAAGACAGCTTCTTCTGCTTCTTGGAATATTCTTCCACTGTGAACAACAACCTTTTTTATTTTACTTTGGTAACCTTTTTTATTTTTACTTTGGTAACCTTTTTGAAGAGGATAATATAATTCTGTATTATAATCATCTTGAAGATGGTTTTGTTTTAGTACAAGTTCTTGATATTATTATTAATAATAAGAATCATTTCTTCAGACACGTTACAGTTTTACAAGTTCTAGTTTTTTTTTTTTTGCTAAAATACAAGTTCTAGTTTCTATACCGTTTTGACAATTAGACAAAAATGTTATGTTTCTAAAGCCATGTTTATCTACGGTCTCTTAGGCGGTGTTCTTAACTTATAATATTTAGGATTTTTTTCTTTTTTTTTCAGTTTTTCCGTTAAGAGACGTCTTTCAGGTCTTTTATTTAAGAGACGGTTCTTATTTTTTTTTTAGTTTAAAATTAAGAAACTTGTTTTAGAAAAGCTAAGAACCCCATACTAAGAGACCTTAAATAAATATGCCCTAAAGTATTTAACAATGTTCAAAGCTAAAGTAGTTGCTTGTAAATTGCTGGAAAATTGAAATACAAAAATGAGATGCATTTATCGCTAATTTTCTCAACATTAGTTTTGCTCCTTGCTGTTTACCGCATACACAATTAAAAAAAAAACAAGTTGGCATTGTTTCACGGGTGCTGTGGTGATAAGTTTAATTTTCTGCAGCTGGCCATGAAAAGAACATTGCGATAGTCAAGTAGATTCTATTTAAATCAATGTAAAAAGTTGTTAAAAGATGAACGATTTTAGATGATGAATTCTACCTACTAAGAATTATATTCATGACTTAAAAATTAAGACCTACGGCCATACAAAAACATTTATAAGAAGAGAAAATAAGTTATAATGGTAAAGGTCTTATCAGTTAACTTCAAAGTCTGACGAATTAACAGATGATTAACTTCACGAATTAACAGATGATTAACTCAAACTACTTTTGATGTACTAGGGCAAATTTTAAGCTCCCACTACTTGTATTATCTGCTAACTTAATGTTTATAAAAATTATCAAATGATAATTTACTTGTAATCTTCAGAATAAACTTTGAAAGGTGGTAACTAGACCTAGGTATTTTATCCCTTAATTTTGATCCGATTCGTTATTCGTTTCGATTGGATCTGAAAAATTCGGATATATGTATGTCTGCGGAGTCAATCTAATACTCCTTCCGTTATTGAATAAGTGTCACTATGACATTTTTCACACAGATTAAGAAAGTGTATGAAATATATGTAAATTGTTATTAATTATATCTCTTTGACCAATAGTATTGTAGATAAATAAAATTATTTATAAAATCAATGCAGTTTGCAATTAATTTTCAGCTGAAAGTAAGTATAATTTGCATTGGAATTGTAAAGTGACACTTTTTATAGAACAATCAAAAATGGTTAGAATGACACTTATTATTAAACAGATGGAGTATTAAAAATCAACATCTGTTAAAAAATGAAACAAATACAAATACGAATATTTTTTAAAATTGAATATTTGTTTCATTTCGACTTTTTATACAAATAGATGTATATCTACAATTTCATATAGAATTTTATATGTATAATTAATTTAATTATTTATTATTTTAACATATAATTTATTAATTTAATTTAGGGCCAATCTCTCAAATAACATTTTTATGTTTTTTTTGTCACAAAAACATTTTTAAAAGAAAAAAATGAGTAAAATAGACTTTTGTATTTTGAAAATAAAAATATTTTTTTTAATATTTTTTTTATTTAAAATCTCACTTCCAAAACCAAACCTCATATCTCTAAACCCTAAGTTTAGATTAATTAACCCAAGAATTATAGATGGTATTTTTTTCTTTAAATGCTATTTTGGTGACAAAAACATTTTTTGATGTATCTTAAGATATTTCTCTTTAATTTATAAAATTAATTATAAAATATTAAATTAAAAAGAAATATAAAATATTTATAATACTACAATTTTCTATAATTTTTTGTTCATATAAAATTTTAATTGTTTTTTAAAAATTATGGAATATATAGTTTCATTAATTGTATTAAACAAAGTAGATGAAATATCGGTAAGTATTTGCAGTTATGTGTAAATTTTCTTAGATATTCGAAAAACTGGATATTCATAGATTTCCGAAGCAAAACAAATTAAAAGAAAAATCCATAATATGGAGTAGATCCAAATAAGAATTATGATAGCATTCAATCGATGCTCAACCCTAATGTAACCGGTAATATATAGGAGAAAGTCGTCGTCCCTTGATATGTGTTTCTGGTAAGGAAGTTAAAGTACGGAAACATGAGATTTGACTTATTAAAAAGTCATTTATGTTGGTTTGGTCTAATATTTATCTATTTATTATAATACTCTTTTTGTGTTTACCAAAACCACAAAAGCTGTTTCATTCAAATGTGTAAGACTTGTTTTTGGGGTCTATAACCAAAGTTGGCTTTTACTTTCTAATTTCTATACCCTAAAGCAAAGTTTTTGGTATTACTTGACCAAGTTCATTCACGTCGACTTCTATTTCAATTATCTATGTGATGCCTTTCATTAGTTATATAATTTAAAATAAACGAGTTCGTCCCAAGTTAGTTTTTTTCTTGTATCATTTATACATTCGAAAAAGTAGTTTGTTGTTTTTATAACATGTCTTTTGGCTAAACAAGGTATATACAGTTCTTATAATAAACTTATTGAATAACCAAATACTTCGTAATATTTGTTTTAAAATCATATTTAAAAAAAGATTAATACCTAACCAAGTGGTATATCTACTAGTTTCCACTTGAGTAATAAGAGTTGTCTTATGAATCTAGGCTACGGATTGATATTTTCAAGCTTACAATTATTTATCTATTTTTCATTTGTTCAGTCGAAAATTTGTTAAATAGACTATTTGGTGACACAATGATTCTGGAAAAATTAACTGACTGTTAAAAGTCTGGATTATCTTCAGTGTAACGGAAGGGTGACTCTACTTCGATGTCAAAATGACCTCATGCATCAAAGACATCTTTTATACTTATAAAAAAGACACACACATATAATATATATAGGTATCCTACCATGCTTTCTATCATGTGATATAATATCCTTCAGAGAAAATAAAATATATGGGAGAAAAAAGGCCAAAACAAATCAAACCCTTTTAAATGATTAAAATGATTTGCTGAAAACCATTAATTTATCATGTATACTAAAAATGAAACAACCTTATCAATGATAAGTTTATTTTCTAATAACTAGGAGGTCTGGACCTTACGCCCAAATATCAATGATAAGTTGTTTTTTTTAACTTAATTTCATAATATCAATGATAAGTTACGTACATATGATGGTTATATCAGGGATACGTACGTTTATATTCAGACATACATAAAGTTTCAGGTAATGGTATTATCTGTTAATTCGAAGTCGGTCATGGTAATGATAATCCAAACTGGTTATTATGTAGTACTCCTTCTGTTCTAAAAGATGAATGTTTTAAAGTTTTCACACATATTAATAAAACATCTAAAATTTTAGTTTCCAATATCTTAATTCTCACAATTACTATTTTCCATAAATTTTAACCAATAAGATTTTGATTAACACTTTGAAATTTGCATTTTATCATTAATTCATACCTTGAAAATGTAAAAAATGTAACTTTTTGAAACAAAGTTTTTTTCTAAAACATGTATCTTTTAAAAACAGAGAGAGTACTATATAAGTAAACAATTTGTAAGCTCCCACTACATGCCTTATCTGTTAACGTAAGGTTTATAAAATCATATGATCATTTACTTGCAATCTTGAGAATTGAGATAGTTAAAACTTTGAAAGGTATTTACTAGTTACTGTGGTGACCAGTAATATATAGGAGAAATACTCGGCTTGGTAAGGACGTTAAGTAAAGAAATCATTCTAACTACATGATGAGATTGACTTTTAGTAAGTCCACTTATTTTAATATGGTCTAACATTTATCTATTATTTTAATACTCTTTTTGAGTTTACCAAAACCTCAAAAGAAGTTTCATTCAAATGTGAAAGCATAAGACTTGTTTTGGGGTTTATAACCAGTCTTGTCAGTTGTCATTTACTTTCTACACACTAAGCAAAGTTTGGTATTACTTGACCAAATTCATTCACTTTGACTTTTTCTCTATGTGGATGCCTTTCATTAGTTATATAATTAAAATTACCCAAAGTCATCCCAAGTTAGCTCTTTCTTGTTTCATTTTTGCATTCGAGAAAAAGGTAGTATTTTAGTTAAACAATTATATATAACTCTTAAACTAATAATTTTCAGTTTAATAGTTTCCATTTGACAAGAAATCATTATGTTAATCTAGACCAAAGATCGATTTTTCTTTATTGCCAGAATTAGTAGCCGGACTTACATGACACTGCATAAACAACCCATAGAAATAGGATTAGTCGGACTTCGCTCTAGACACATCTCCTATTTAAGAAAACTACCAAATCAAACTTGTTTAATGTGATTGAAATCACATTTTCTTTTAATATTGATATATATATATACCAAGTGGTACTGTTCTAATGTTTCTCATTTGAAAAGGAGTAGCCATATAGGCTAGGATTTGTTTTTGACTGAAAGGCTAGGAATTGATTCCTCTGAAATGTATAGTTATTTAATTTTTAATTTTTGATCATTTAAATCAATTTTTAGATAAATAAAAAATCTCCCTACTCGATAGCTCGACTGGACCCTATAAAACATTAATCGAATGTTGAAAGCTCAAGTCACTCTCATATTATAAAAAGATACCTAGATGTAATTCTATTTTGAAAGTTTCAATTCTATCTTAATTTTCAAATCAAAAAATATATGGAAATAGTCACACATTTGATGCTTAAGTATCTTAATCAAACACCGTACAATCAAATAAACTAATCGAAAGATTAGGAGGTCTAAGTGTCCCACTTAAAAAAAAAGTGCCCCACTTAATATCCAAAAGGTTGATACTGAATCACAAGCTTATCAGTGATAAGTCACGTACATATGTATTGCTATGATTCGACCAAATGATATTGTTAATTGCTAGATTTTGATTGGTTGCGCGAGCTAGAATTGTATGGATTCTATACACAACGATATTAACATCACCATTGTAGATTTTATAGGATTAATGATTAGATTTTGATCCAACAAATCTTATTCAGATTGAAAGACAGTATCATCAATTGCAAATTTGTCACAGAAACACTTGTAGTTTTCACCATTTCTTTGACGCTTCTGCTTGTGCAATATAGATTCACACATGCAAACAATTCGACGAAGTCATATCCCCTGATTTACATGGCTTTATTTTCTCCGGTTCATTAAGGAATACTATAACACCAAACGCCAATAAATGTTTTTATCAAAATAATTTAAGAGCCTACGTAAATGACATATATATACTTTTACAGTTTTTATTTTAAGTTTATGCACACAAATTAATAAAACATTTAATTTTACATATTTTTTTAAAATAAAAACATTATTATCCATACACCTCCTCATGATATTTCATCCAGTCAAAAAATAAATTAGAGAATATTGTTAATAAATTTGTATTAAAAATTTTAAAACGACACTTATTTTAAAATAAATTTTTTTTACTGGACAATTAAACTGCAACGGAAAGAGTATAATTTGAAATGGAGAGAGTAAAATTTAAAAGGTTGACTTTAGAAAAAGGTAGAAGTGGTGTCGGTGGCACAGACTCACTACACCATAAACCATCTTCAACTACCTATAAAAATATTGGTTAGGTCATCGTTCAGCATTCTAGTTGGATTGCATGAGTGGGCTGTGTAGAGAGTAGAGACATTTGCATACTATTGAAATCCAAAGCGTGGACCCGTCAGATCATAAGCTGTCTTTTATAAATATGTTGTCGCATAAGGAACCTTCAAAGCTCTAAAGCAGCGATCGAAGAACGTCGTCAAGTCTTTATCTCATAAAAGGTGACTCCTAACCGATCCTTAAGCGAAGACAGAGTTCATGTCCTTTTACCTCTATAGTTCTAAACTAACCATTACGCCATTGGAAGCTAAATCATGGTAATATCTCAGAGTCATCAGCATAGAAAAAAGACTTGTATATCCCATAGAATCACATCCTAAATAATTTATGGAAATTGAAATCTTTTACCCAATAGAAACCAGTGGCATTATTCAAAAAACATTTTGTTTAAACTGTATATATATGAATTAAAAAAAAAAACTCAATACACCGATGCTTACCCTGCCCGGTAAAATCTCTTGGAACTATTAAGAAACTCCAAAAAAGAAAAAAGGTTTTTTCTTCAAAGTATCTTTCACAGATTGCATGGTTACCTGAAAGGAAACTGGTAAAAGAAGAAAGAGACTTATCATCTCTTCTGGTCTCAGATCTTTATTCATATGTCGAGAAGAAGCCTCTGAGGATCTTCCACAACATCCTTGATACGGCGCAAGAAGTACACAGCCTCTCTTCCATCAATCAGCCTATGATCATAGGTCAGTGCGACATACATCATTGGCCTCGGTACCACGCTTCCTCCCACAACCATTGGACGTTTGAACGATTGAATGCATTCCAAGAATAGCCGACTACAGAAGACAGGTTTGTTTTGCGTTAGTAAGGGGACAAAAACAGTTCCTTTGTTCAGATTTTTAGTCTCGTGTGTATAAACCATACCTGAGGAGGGTTGATAATAGGAGTGCTTATGAGACTTCCATAGACACCACCATTTGATACTGTGAATGATCCTCCAGCCATCTCGTCAATTGATATGGTTCCTTCATTGGCCTTCTTAGCAAGAGAGTTTATGGTTTTCTCTATGTCCGCAAAGTTCATCTGGTTCAGCACCTCTGATGACTGGAACCACAAGACCCTGGACACGCAAATAAAAAGAATCAATAACTTCTACCCCAGAACCCTATGATAGTTATTAGCATGCAATGTTTGGATCACTATGAAGAGAACTGAAACAAACCTTGGAGGTACCAACAGCAATACTGATATCTACGTAGTCTCTGTAAATGATATCAATCTCCATCGATCACTGCATTTACTACTGGTTGGTGCTGGAGGGCACTAACAGCAGCCTGAAACAAACAGTTAAAGAAGCTTAATTTATCCGTAGATTTCTAATTTGTTATTTAGTTAAGGAAACCTTTAGAAAAAATTCAACCGTACTTTAATGAAAACCAGACATAAGCCCCAACTTCACTCCGTGCTTTTCAAAAAATGCATCCTTGTATTGAGATCGGAGCTTCATCAGATTAGTCCTACGCGAGAAAGGAAAATTATGTTAGTAATAATTGAATATTGATAAGATATATCAACTTAAGGGTTTTAGCTGTCACTCACATATCAACTTCATTGAAAGTTGGTAAGCAACGCAAAAGTGTTTTGCGAGTCTTTCAACCTAGTCGCCACACGTTTGCGAAGTCTTGTCATAGGAACCTGCAATGTTGTTAAGATGCCATATCATCAAATCATGTGATTGTATATATCTTTTCCCCCACAGGGAAACGGATCATCAGATATATTATAAAGTAAAGACTAAATGTCACAGTTTACATACCCGTCTTTCTCTATCCTTGGGAGGAAGCTGCGGTTCTTTAGGCTGACTGTTTAGTCGGCGGTGGAGTTGATGGGTGCCTTTGGCTTCTCCGCAACTTTGGTACTTTCAACTTTGGGCGTCTCAGCAGGAGGAGAAGCTTGGCAGCAGGCTTCTCTGCTACCTTTTCTGAGGGTGCAACATGAGACACAGCATCTGCAGACGTTGAAATAATAGCTACCTTGTTTCCAGGTTCTACAGTATCTCCTTCCTTGACAAGAAACTGCATAAAAGAAAAAAAATAATAACGGTATATGAACACAGGGAAAAAAACCCTAGGAGCAAATAATATGACAGAAAATAATTTACCTCTTGGATCACACCACTTGCTGGGCTAGCAATATCTATTGTCACCTAGACCACATAGATAAATCAACACAAGTTTATAAAGCTACACCATAAACCTGAAAAAAGGATCTACTGGGAAACATAGAGATAATAAAGCAAGTAACTAATTGATACCTTGTCAGTTTCAATTTGTGCAATAGCCTCGTCAGCCTCTACTCTGTCACCAGGTTCTACAAGAACAACATTAGAAGCAGCGACAATAGAAATATTAGATACAGATGCACAAGAAAGGAAACGAAAAAGATGAAAAAAGCAAAGAAAAGCATACTCTTCAGAAAGTTGGCCAAGGTTCCATCGGTGATTGATTCACCCATGTGAGGCACAACAGCTTCAACGACATCTCCTTCAATAACATATACACAAAGTGTGTCAAAAAGGCATAGATACACAAGTTCCATAAATGTCTGAATCATAAATTAAATTAATATTGCTTGTATCAAAGCATGGGTGGTGCAGTTATACATGGTCATTTGGCTAAGATAATGTGAGTTCCAAAAACATAGTAACTGCTAAAAAAAAGGGAAAATTTTTAGCTAGAGCAGGCATACACTATCAGATGAATAAGGCCTGACCCATCTTTGAAGGTTTGTGCCAAGGAAGCTGCTGAAAACAGTCCTACACACATGAATATTAAATTCATAAGGTTAAAAGTAAAAGAAATGTGTAAGATTTAATTCTATAGATGAACAAGACAAAACTGAGGTTGCTAACCTCGAGCACTCGGAACACCCTGCAAATAAGAGAAGTATCTGTTAAATCAAAGAGCCTAAAAATAGGAAAAGAATCATAACACAAGGTTAAGTAATAAAAACCTGGACAAGAACGATGATGGAAGCTACTACGAGCATGGCTTCCACAAGGCACCAGAGTCTGTAGAATTCAAATAAACACTTAGCTTGGTCATGGAAGGATCACAAATCTGGATACGGTACCTGTGTTGCAGAAAGAGAATGAAAGGTTTGTGCAGAGGTTGCAACACGAGAAGATTGCACTGATTTTCCCAATCCCTAAAAGAGAGAGAGAGAGAGATGAATCAATATCACAATAACATATGGAATGAATCTAAGGAACAAAAAAAAGGAAGACGAACCGAAGAAGCAGAAGAGCCTCCTCGAGTGGAAGCTCTCCTTATCACAGCACGCAACATCAATCGCTCCCACCTAAATCTCTGTGTTTTTTTTACATAATCGAATTGAATCGGTGAGATTCAACACTAATCATTACGCCAAATCCATTTTTGTCGAGTTTTTATATAAAAAAAAGCTCAGATTCGTTCGTTCACGCAAATCTCATCAATAAAAATGAATCAAGAACAGTAGAGCGAGAGAGATTGAATGATTACCAACTTTAAACGCGGAATGAGAAAGGTAGGGTTCCCACAACTCAAGGAGAGCTAGAGAGAGAGAGAGGACTCGTGTGACTTTTCTCAGCTTGAGCAAGTCTCAAGATGAATATGGCAACTTCCCATGATTCTTTACACGTGTCATTTCCTTTTTATGATTTAAAATGAATATATGCTCACATTAAATGAATATTTGGATCATTAACACCAAACCGGCCCCATGGGCCCATAATACTACCTAAAGACAGATTGATTCCATTTAGTCAAACACAGTGATGTTTTATAGAAACACTTTTAGGTTGATCATTGGTTGGTAAGTGGGAAATTCAATTGAGAACTTGAATCTGAGCGGTTGGCTGCCTATTCCCCCCCCCTCCCTAAATACACTAACTCTACTTATTCCCCCCCCTAAACTATCAAGTTCTTTCATAATTCCACTCATCATTACACGTTCCTTTAAATATTCTTATTCCCCCTCTCTAACAATTTCTTAATCATGGATTACTCAAAAGAAAAATTGGCGTTTAATAAATTGCCTGATTGCTCAAATTTAAAAATAACTCGACTTCCACGCCAGATTTATCAGTCCCAATCAAATTAGGTGACTTAGGGTTTGAATTATTTTCCCCTTTTTTTATTCCACGACATGAAAAAAATGAGAGAGGAGATGAACCACTGGGAAAACACAGAGAAAGAGGAGAGAGAGCGAGCGTTGAGAGAGAGAGAGAGAGAGAGCGTGTAAGAGAGAGAGACGTGAGAGAGAGAGAGAGAGAGAGATGAGAGAGCGTGATGAGAGAGAGAGACACTGGAAACAGAGAGAGAGAGAGAGAGAGAGAGAAAGAAAGAGAGAGAAGAGCGAGAGAGAGAGTAGGTGAGCGTGAGAGAGAATGTGAGAGAGAGAGAGAAGACACTAGTAGAACAGAGAGAGATAGAGAAGAGAGAGATAGATAGATAGATAAAGAGGAGAGAGAGGAGAAGAGAGGACAGAGAAGAGAGAGAGAGAGAGAGAAAGAGCGTGAGATAGAGAGGAGAGAGTTAGCGTGAGAGAGAGAGAGTTAGCGTGAGAGAGAGAAGAGTTAGCATGAGAAGAGAGAGAGAGATGCGCTGAGAGAGAGAGACGGGAAACAGAGGAGAAAAGAGAGAGAGAGAAGAGACCGAGGAGAGAGCGAGAGAGATGGAGAGAGAGAGAGAAGAGAGAGAGAGAGAGAGAGAAATTCTAAGCACATGGAACTCGTAGAGGATGTTCAAGGTTTGAGAAAGCATGATGATGAAGCAGTTTGAGTTGCATAAATCATGGCTTGAGAGAGAGATGAGAAGTAAGATGATGAGAATGCAAGAAAGAGCTACTGAAGAGATGAAAACGTGGGTTAATGAGAAGCAAGAGGTGATGAATGAAGAGATGCAGTGAGATGACTGAAAGATAAAGACGATGCATATGGGATGTAAGATTTATCGGGAGGTGTGGAATATGAATTTCTCATATGTTGTGTAAGATGTTTTTGAGTTATGTGGAACATGAATCTGTTTTTTGTAGTTGTCTTTGTGGAAATGAATCTATCTTTTGTTGTCTCTCTTTGATGGCATTTAAATTGCGTGAGATGAGGTTGTATCTATAGCATGAAAAAACCGACAACAAAAGACGATAAATAGAGAACTTCAAGAAGTTAGTAAGAACAACAAAAAGACACAAAAGTACACTAATTAGAGTTTTAAAGAAACAACAAAAGCCACAAAAGTACAGTTGAATAGAGTTTTCGGAGCTTTAAACGAACAACAAACGAACCACTTAATCTTGAGCTTGAGTGGATTGAGTAGGTTGTGTAAGTCTGATCTCTTCATGGACATGAGAAGAAGTGCCCTGCCACCACATAACCAAACATGAGGATAAATACTTTTTTTTTAAAAAAATTTGGTTAATATTATATATTATACCTCTTCCACGGTTTGGTGTGTCTTCTTCACCTTCTTCTTTGGGATGGACTTTACAACCATCAGCGTTATGGCCTGCCTCACCACATATGGACAGTCCGACCTTCCTTCCAAGCTTCTCCACTTCCCTCTTCTTCTTTTTGGTGATTCAAAATTTTCCTTTTATTCTAGGGAACTTCTTTTGCTTTCTTCTTTTCTTTCTCCAGGTTGATCAGGTTCAGGGAGGAGCCAACTATCAATCATAACCTGATTTCATCCATACTCGTGGCCCTCTAATAGGTTCTAGATGGTGTTGTAAATATATTGCCACATCATGGTAGAGAAGCAGCTGTAGACATATTCATCAACATTCAAACATTTATCAATCATTGCTCCATAAGCGTGTTCACACGGAACCACTTATTGGCCATTTTCCGCAGTGAACATGTATGCCTTATGGGTGTTAAACATTATTGTTTATCGTTGTCTACAGAACCTCAAGAGACTCCAGCGAGTGCAGGTGTCTGTCACACATTCATCTGCGATCTTCTTCTCCTCTGCAAGCAATTTAGCTACATACTTGAGCAAAACACCCTCATGCCTCATCGATCGATGTGTCTTTTGGCAATGCGTTCCATTACTTGCCTCCTTATCATCTCAAGCATTGGGATCATTGATTTCGCTCTAGCCTTTGTGATAGTGGAGTTAAAGACTCTATTGCGTTGTTGTCAACGTCTTCACAACAGCTTCCAAGCTTGTAAAAAGGTCGAGACCAAGTTTTCGGCAGCTCCTTCATGACATCATTGTACAAGGCCAAATCGTATGCTTGTAACTTCCTGACATAGTAATCAAATTCTGACTTTGTATACTCCAAGCAATATCCCAAATCCCTCGGTTTCAGCAAATCTTTCTTGGCAAATTCTTCTTCACATTCTCCACAATGGTTTCACACACTTGTCTATGCTGCACATTCGGTAACTTTGATTCTATGCACTTTCAGTCCCTTTGATCTATCTGAATATGACAAACCTATTCCCATCTTGCAGCAAATAAGTCATGGTTTTATTTCTTAATAAACCATAAACCAACTATCAGTTGTCTCCGATTGACAACGGCCCAAGCATCAGGTAGATTTGATTGTTGCGCGTCATGTCCAATCAGCAGTTAATAGCACCCCCTTTCACATCTCTCTTAAGAAAGTACCCATCAAGTCCGATAATTGGCCTACAATATCGCTCTCCAAGTGTCCCGAAGAACCCAAAGCAGGCATAAAAACCGTTGAAACATCTTCCCCTGCTTTGTTTTGTATGTCGTTTACAATGGGCTGTGGAACCCTGAGTTTGTCTCCATGATCTCTTGTGCGTATCCTTGAAGATGAGCAAATTCTCCTCATACTCTTTCTCAAGCCATTTCAGAGCTAAAAGTCTGCCTCTTTGACACTGATTCCATGTACTGACTATTTTCCACATCTCCTTTATAATCTGTTGAATCTCCTCAGGCATCAAATCCGCTTTCTGTCTCAGGCTTATCTAAAAACAATCTTGCAATCACCGGGGCTTTTCAAAAGCTTGCATTTCCCATCCGGAGTGCAACTATGATACTTGTTACTTCGTCTTCCAACACCCATTTCTTACTTTCAATATCATAGGAGCAGTAAATCCCGCCATTTACACTTACTGCAATGCCACACACATACTGAGACCTTTTGTCTTATCCCACCTATCTTGCTTAATGTTTCTTCTCTTGCTCAAAGCATACTCCAAACTACCTCTTTAAACTCATACAATGTGTAGTAGCTAGTCCCCAAAGCTAATTTATCATGACTTCGTCTTCTTTCATTCTCTTCTCACGCACATCAATCTCATCCTCAGAGGAGTCATCCAAACTCTCTAGATCTCGTTTCTCTCAGTTTGGAATCTCATCCTCAAAATCAGCTACTGATTCCTCAATCTCATACTCAAATCGACCAAGAGTATCCTCAGCTTCATCCATCTTATCTTGTTTTCCAGATTTCATTTCTTGCTCATCCTTTGTGTCATAAGCTCTTTCTAAGCCTTTCTTCTCTGTTTCAACCATGATGCCAGCACTTTTGATTTCACCTCTTTCATCTCTGTTAAAACAAAAAAATTCAAACTTAAACCAACACATAAACAAATAGGAAATCTAAGTTAAACAAGTTTAAAAATTCTCCATACCTAACAGCCACATCCTCTTCATCGTTTCTCAATGTTTCTCTCTCCTCTGCATCCTCTTCTCTCGGATTCTGTCTCTCCTCACTGTCATCTTCTTCGTTTTTGTCTCTCTCTCTCCTCTCTCTCTCTCTTTCTCTCTCTCTCTCTCTCTCTCTCTCTCTCTCTCTCTCTCTCTCACGCTGTCTCTCTCTCTCACGCTTCTCACGCTGTCTCTCTCTCTCTCTCTCTCTCTCTCTCTCTCTCCTCTCTCTCTCTCTCTCTCTCTCTCTCTATCTCTCTCTCTCTCTCTCTCTCTCTCTCTCTCTCTCTTTCTCTCTTCTCTGTGTTTCCCCGTGGCTTCTCTCTCTCTCTCTCACTTTTTTCTGTCGTGAAAAAAGGAAAAATCATTCAAACCCTAAGCCCCAATTTGATTTGGGATTGATAAATCGCGTTGGCATCGGTTTATTTATGGGATTGCAATCATCATTTTTTAAACGCAATTTTCTTTATAATCACGATTTGAGAATATGATTAGAAGCATTAAAAAAATTAGGGGATATTTAAGAGAAGAAATGTAGGATGGGTTGGGATTATGAGACTTGAGTTTGGGGAGAAATAAGTAGGTTAGTGTATCTAGGGGAGAATACGGCAGTCAACCTCAGATTCAACGTTCTCAATTGAATTCCCACTTACTGAACAATTGCAGCAACCTAAAACCCATAACAATAAATAAAGTAAATTGAGAATGACTTAAACAAAACAATGAATAAATATGAAAGGATTTCATAGATAGAGTCCCATTATCTATGTCTAGGAGTTTCTTTCTGCAACGATATGGCTCCCTGTTCAAAAAGACTAGAGAGAATGATGGTGCGGCTCGTTCCCTACTTTGCTGATTATGTTCTGATGATCTCTCTTCTGGTTGCCATTCTTTACCACAGAAGAAGATTGAACCTCGAGACCTCTTGAACGTCCGTTTTGTATATCGTCCCGTTTGATGGCGAGCTCATCTGTTTGCTCCATTGATCTCCACACTTCTTATGGAGCGATTTTACACATTGTTCATGTTTACACTATCCTATCAATATCAAAAAGCAAAAACAATCAATCTGATCGGCGCTCAGTGCGATCATCGAAGACTCCGCAACAGAGGTGAGATAGACAGAACACAAGACTGGCAGTGATCAGAGCTAAGAAGATAAGTATCGGATTCTCATACTGATCCAAAGAACTGAGATGTATTAGTTGCTATGGAGCTCATCGCAACTGTAAGCAAAGACATAAATGAGGATTGTTAGTTTATTATGCGAGAAGATGACAAATCAAAGCGCAATCAAGAAACACGAGTTTCAAGCAACGTAAAGAAGCAAAGCGAAAGATAGTAGACAAAACAACGATCTTGAGCTCCAAAACAATCAGATCATCAAGATCAATGAATCAACTGACGAATCGAAGCACTCATGGATTCAAGATGTAGAAAATCGCCATAGACTCTGCTATGATCCCATATCAAAGAAGAATGATAAATGTAACGTAACTTAAATATACTGGTTGAGGTAAAAGAGACGTACTTAAACTAGATGATGGCTACATCTTAACCATAATAACAAACCAATACTCAATTATACATAATAAACCAATTCTCTATTTAAACCTAATACTTGCAACTTGAGTCGATGATACCTAATTAATCTAATGTCATGATTCATGTGATCCATCGACATCTCTCTCATACCGATCTCGGATTGAAATAAAAAGTAAAGGACAAATCGAGAAAAAGACGTAAACTAAAATTGTTGATGCCATAGTGGTTTGATGTGTCTCCCGCTTTACAAAATTACTAAATGATAGTTTCGCAATGTGCAAGCGTTGAAGATTCTCTGGTGCCGGTTTGTATGGAAATTGCATGTCGTGTGGATATATAGCTCAGACACATTAAACTCTAGACGGGAGCTAGGCTTCCAATTAGTTCATAGGTATCAGTGAGGTAACACTATGGTGTTATGAACTTTTTTATGTTTGACTTATATACAGTAAAATAAATCTCTACAGAACATAAGTATTTTACAGTCGATTACGAACTTTTGTTTGTGTAAAAACGAAAGCTAGTGCAACCTTTGTATTTCCATTCAAAAGATAAAGCCCAATGCATTTATAATATAGATGTTACTGGTGTAGAGCATTCTTTAAAATCAAAAGTTAAAACCTATTTGTCAAAATTTGACCATATATAGCTTTGTTGTACCCTTTATTCGAAACTGATGGTTTATTAATGTTTATATATTATAAAATCTAAACTTTGGTTCATAGAAAAGATGATTTGTTATATAATTATGATATAATGAAAAATATTTACAAAAAGATCTTCAGTAACTTATGATATATAGATAGACGTGAATTTTCATAAAGAATGTATAATTATTAGTTGTAAATTATTTTTGTAATCTTTTGTATAATTGTACTATCATCAAAATCAATGTTAAGCAAACATAATGAAGAAGAAAAAAGTCTCTACCAAATTTGTAGGGAGACTGCAAAATATGATAGGGAACTTAGTGTAAATATCCACCACCAGAGGATGCGAGGGAACATGCTTAACAATCAAATATTTCAAGGAGACTCTCCCTCAGACATAGTGGTTATCAGTCTCAAATTGCATAATGTTCACGCGACAAGGAGCGACCGCTTCAGACTTATGGCAAATGTCTAGTCTT